>OOFJ01131823.1:0-16482 GCA_900323375.1 Benthosema glaciale | reverse complement strand
GATGGACTCGTTGTTCTGTTTCTCTTCATAGGGTGTTACTTGTATCCTGGGAACAGAGGGATGCGCAGCAGCACAGACAAACCAAAATGAATGGGGGAGAGTAAGGAGGAGGTGTTGTATTAATTTATTAAGTCACTTTAAAAGACTCTGAATGAGGTTGGAGAGCAAGTAGGGCAGAGAGGAGAGGAGGGCCTGGAGCGGACGAGAGGATGGGATGTCAACTAAGACAAGTAACAACATAGACACATAGTTTAAGTGCTGCGTCATATATCCTATCAGACCCTATCAGGGTCTGGAGCTCTACAATGTTAGCTAAGTTAATTGTCACGCCACGGTGCGTCTACATCGAGGTGCATGGTCCTACAGCAGTGTCGGTTTGCTCGCCACCAGTTCCGGGTGCCTGCGTGGTGCAGTGCCCTGCATGCCAGCCCCATCCTTCTCTCTCTGACTTTGTCTGTGACCCCGTTGTAGGTCCCTGTAGAGGTCTGGCGCGATGCTCACTCAAGCCCTCAAATTCATCCCGATTGTCCGACACTCCTTGTATTTCAACCTCTCTAAAGTTTCATCACCATGCTCATATATACCGCTCTCCCACTCATTAGTTCTCAAAGTTTTTTTTCGTGCCAAGGACCCCCTATAAATATTTGGCCGCCGACCCCCATCTGACAACGTTTCGTGCCAGGGACTCACAGAAGAGAAGATACATTTTTTTTCCAAAAATGGTATCGAAAATAGCAAATCAGTGTGCAGCACAACGGAATACTGCACAATAAACATCCTTTACTCTGGGAGAGTACGAGATGGACCTGTAAGAGGCTGCTGCTGCCTTTATAGTTGGGTCGTTTATGACAATTCCGTGACCGTGGAGAGGAAAGGTCTGTTTCTCAATGGATTTGTCATCTAGGAGGGTTAATAAACAAATTGTACCTCGCAAAAATGTGGGGAAAATGAATGAGAGCCCCAAATCCATTATGCCACCATCCACAACCTGTTATGGCACAATAAGGCAAAAATACCCTAAAGTTAATTCTGCTTTAAAGCATGTGACATGTCAAACTAGGGGGTTTTCATTATTCTGAATCCATTGCAAGCATTAGTTTTGCACAAAAAACACTCCTTGGGCTAAAAACGGCCATAGCCGTCATCACAAATGTGATGAGGTCAGCACATTTTGAGCACATTTGGGCAAGTGGATAACTGGATATGGACGTTTTTAGCCCAAGGAGTGTTTTTTTTGACAAATCCATTGAGAAACGGACCTTTCCTCTCCACGGTCACGGAATTGTCATAAACGACCCAACTATTAGCTGAAGCACGGACTGCTTTTGGACGTGTAGAACGAAGTGTTGAATGGAATGAAAGCAAGACTCGTTGTAGTCAAAGGTCTGTCAACTCGTGAGCTGTATGTTTGGTGTGCTGTTATGCTCTGTTTGTGGAGGTGCTTTTTGTAGTCTTATATTTATGGCTGTGAGTAGTATAGTATAATCCTATATGGTTTGACAGGTTTAATCATAATGGGTCTTGGAAGTCGGACAGCATTGTTTGATCAGGGTTTTTTTTTTTTTTTTGTATTGTAAAACGTGACATTAGAAAGTAAGGTTGAATAAAGTGTGTTCTGAAATGTAATCCTCTCTCTTGCACATACGCGCAGAGAGAGAGAGAGAGAGAGAGAGAGAGAGAGAGAGAGAGAGAGGGTTGTGTGAAATGACAGTTTTTCTGTTGCACGTCTTCCCCATGCTTAGGTCCTTCCTCCCCAAACAAGATACTGCGCGTGTTTACACAGCTTTGACAGGACTCAGTGGCTAAGCTCCAAACAGCGAAAACACACACACGCACGCACGCACGCACGCACGCACGCACAGCCCATACATCCGCAGGCAGCTTGTTTGTACTCTGAAGACTCATACGAGGCAGAGATAACGATTGGGGCTTTAATAATCAGCGAGTTTGAAAACCCACTTTCGTTCACTGAGTTCACGATATTTATTATTTAATATGCAGAACTCCCATCTACTGTCCAACATCAAAAAGAGAGAATATTGAATTCAACCTGACACATTGATTACATTATGACAGACAGACGCACACCTACAGTAATTATGCTTTAACACTTAAATAGCAGATCGACAAGCTCACAACTCATCGCAATAACGTGTTTTCAGCAAAAGCTTTCCCCACAATAACAGGAAAACGAAAAGAAACTAGTACAGAGCCCTGAGGGACTACGTCAATCAGCTACACCCCATCCGTATATGCTGGGGAAGAGCAACAACGAAAATAGCAGCTTTCCATGTCCGTTTTATGAATGGAGTTCCGTGTTAGACATGCCCAGATATGCAATCCAGTTTAAATAATGAGGAATGTACAGTATCCTAAAGCCACATTGATGGAGAGATGACATCAGGGTCCTCCATGGGGATGTATGGATTCATCAACTAATATGTTGTGAGCCGCTGATCTGACTGACTATCCACTTTCCACATTATCCCACACACCAGGATAGTCTCCATATACTGTCCCCTCCGTGTGAGCTTGTGATATCACAGTGATGACAGAGAGTTACAGCTCAGTTTACATAACTGTCCGTGTGTCAGATTACTCTCCATATGGACATGTGATGTTTGAGCTATGAGGCTGATGTCACCGCCGAGCGGCGTTGATCCAACGTCGACACACAAAGATTTTTTAATAAAAGGATAAGTTTGTTGTAGATCAGCAGTCTTTACTTGCAATTCTGAATTCAGATCTGTCTAATCAGAACAGATGGCCTCAATCCTGAGAGATGAGGATGACACATGGTCACTGCCCTATTGTCCTCAGTGCTGAAATTTGTTTCCCATCTCCTATCTATCTTGAAACAAATATAATATATATACCCACATGTTCGCGTATATAGCGTTCTTTAAAACGTGATTAGAGGCTGGCTTTCAAAGCTATGTCACCATATTTAGCTGAATGTCTCATCAATGTCTGTTGATTTGTTTACATTAGCTTGGAAGGTTTTTATTTTAAGGTGCTGGCTTGTCTGCAGTAATGCAGTTTTGATAGATTCATTGTTTGACAGGCACTATCACTATTTAAGTGAGCTACTTCACCCAAAGCTCAATACGAGGCAACTTAGGTCTTCGGACAAAGGCTTTCTCATTATGCCAGCAACCAAGCTGAGAACAAAAGGAGATCGAGCATTCTCATGTATTGCTCCTACTCTCTGGAATGACTTACCCATTAAGCTGAAAAATGCAGAGTCAGTCAATACTTTTAAAAAGCTTTTAAAAACACATTTGTATCGCAAACACTTTGGTATGGCATATAGTCATGTTCTCTATTTTCTGTTGGCTGCTATTTAACCCTGTTTTATTGTACCTATTTATATGTATTTTCTTTTTCGCTTGTTTGTTATTGTTATTTCTGTTTTAATGTTGATGGTATGTTCTTGTTTTATTCTATTATTTTATTTTTGTACAGCACCTTGTAACGAAAGGCGCTCTATAAATAAAATTACCTTACCTTACCATCAGTGTTGTTTGTTCATGCTACTTTGCCTTTTTAAACTATATTTGGCCAAATACATATCAATTTACTTTTAAAAAGTTTGAGGAACACTGCCCTGTTGGACTCTGTATACTTGTGTACACAACTTGGGTTTACTCACCTCTTTAATGGCCTGCATTTATATAGTGCACGTTACATTCACACATTATGTTGGAGGCAACATGCAAAGGCACCAACCTGCTGGTCTGTTGGTTAGTAGTAGTGAGGGTGTTCCGTGGTCTCTCCACACAGATGTGTTGGCCCCCACGCTGTTCAAATGCTTCTGCCTAACAGGCTGTACTTCTGAAGCTCTGAAAAGGAGTAGAAAATAAACATGTCTCATCATTTCCCACACTTTTGTTTCACCTGTGCAATCATTTGGTATACTGGAGACCTAAATGAATCAAAGCCTATAATCTCTCAGATGTTAGCAAAACAGATTTTGCTAACAGCTGCCCTGCATGTAATGTTGTTGTTAGTAGGATTAAACACAGAAGCACCCAGCAGGAAATGCCAGGAAGACCTGGCTCATGGTCGCTCATGAATCTCGCCGTCTCTCGGAAATGGACTAAGAACGGGGAGTAACCAAAACGAGTTCCTGTGGTAGAGGAGGTGGTGTCCTCAGAAACAACCAATCTGCAGGGTCCCCATATCAGTCGAAGCCTATAGCTAATAGGCTTTTCAGCATAATAATCCCAACATTTTTAAAAATATTCTTTAATATGTTTTTAGTAGTGGACAGTACATCTTTTTGAGGGACGCTAGCCCCTACAGCTTTAATGTTTGTTTTTCAACAATGTTTGTTTCAAAAACACCTGAAGAGAAATTAATGTCTTCTCTGCTTTTCAGTGTGCAGCATTTAAAGAGTCTCTGGATGGATAGATAGATAGATAGATAGATAGATAGATAGATAGATAGATAGAGCGAGCCCATACCCTACTGTAGTATGTGTTGTGTAGATGCTTTATCGATCCCAGAGGAAATTATCTCACAGTGTAAAAATGGGCCCAAATGGACCACTTTATCTGTGACAGTTTAACACTGCGTATTTTACTGTGCAGGCACAAATATAATATATTTTATAACACACAGCCTGCTCTTCTGCTTTTTACATTTGACCACATTAGTCTTTGTCAATAGATCCCTTTTTTCAACCAATAAAGTGTGTTGGCCACAGAGTAAAACCCTCAGTGTTCATTGTTACAGATGTAACCAAATGGACCCTCCATTTGGCTACGTTCGTACACTCTGAGTTAAATGAACACCCGGGCTCTTTACTGTGTAGAAGATTGATCTTTTTCAACTCCGAAGTGGTCTAACAAGTTGTTGTCAACCAGCCGATTGCATTCCTGTATTGATCTGAACCCTGCTGCTATACAGATGGGGATCTTGTGTACCTCCGGTATAACGATAAAAACACACCGTGGAACTTCTAATCGAAAGAGGCTGAGATTCTGTAGATTTACAGTATACACTGCATGGGGGGGACAAAGTACACTCGCTTAAAGTACACATGCTCAACAAATCCCATGAATAAATAAATAAATCACACCTCTGTGAAGTAAGTGGTGCAACTACGTGTGGGGGCCCGGGGAGGGGGGGGCACTACTACATTACTTCCATGTGTTTTTGAGTGGTGCAACCATAGGGTGCAGCCACTCCAATGCTCAGCTTTGTCTGTCCATCCCTAGAGTGTCCCTGTGTCCCTATATGTATATTTAGGGTACCTACCAACAGGGGGCGCTGTTGCACCTCTCACTTCAGACAGGGGTCTGATTTTCAATGTATTCATGGGATTTGTGTACAGTTTGGTTCCTCCCGGGCAAATGTCTAATTTATCTTTATGGTTTTGAGCTAAAAGGTTTGGGAACCACCGGGCTACGTCAAGATACTCCTGATAAAAAGAAATACACTACGATTTAAAGTTGCTCAGTCAAACCTTTACTTTAACCACTTAAACCTAGATGCTTTGTTGTAGGACAAATAGTGGATAATAGACAACCTACAGCAAGCTCTCAACAGGTTTTGCGGTGAGTTTTCGGTTTTGTTTGCTATTTTAGACAATTTTGGAAAATGTTCACTTATAATGACAAGGCCAAAAAGAGGCTCTGCTCTACAAGCTGAAAGTGGTTAATATCAACTCGTGGCTGTATTTGCTTTCACTGCAGTGCACTTACAGAACAGCTCGTAAGTCTCTGAAGCCACGTAATGAATGCACTGACTTGCTTGTAGAACCGCGGCTACACAAAGCCTTTAACACCTATAAAAAACGATAGCATAGCCTATAAATCTTTCTCCGCCGGGTGGATTATTTTGTAGGCTAATTCAAAAGTAGCAGATCGACTTTTGATGCTTTTTGTGAGGCTGTAGTATATGATATAATGCGTTAACATCACAAACAGTTAATAATAATATGGATATAGCAGGTTTCTGCCCAGCAGCACCAAAATGCAATCAAACGCACAGGCATTGTCTTTTCTTTCTCTTTTTTTCCTATTTTTTTGAAGTTGTGTGAATTAATTCTTCCCCTTCTGGGCTGAAGATCAATCCAGCTGCACTATAAAGCGTTTTACAGGCAGGCGGTGTTTCACTGGCAGGCTGGACGTTGCATGATTAAAAATGTTACATTGTTTCACAGAGCCGGATGACATAATTCCATCAAACCCAGTTGAGAGAGGGGTGCTGTGATTGGACGTGTAGCTTTATGATACTGTACTACATGCTTTCATGGTATCTGTAATGTAATTAATCAACAAGCCAAATCAGTGTTTGTCCTTGCGTCTACTATAGAACCATGTGTCGTGTCACACAAGTGATTGGTCCGCAGTGATTGACTGACTTGAGATTTTAGCTGTAGGTTAACTCTGACCTTGCATTGAGTTGAATCTATGTGATGTGACAGCTCTGATGAAGGCTCTTGGCCCGAAACAATTACGAATAAGGATTTTTTTTAAACCCCCCACATTATTACTTGCGCAAGCAGAGCGTGCAAATACTGTGGTCGGCTGCGCATGTATGGTATACAGTATGTATGGTATACAGTATGTATGGTATGTAGGCCTGTCCTCGGTGGTCGCTTATTGGTTAATGCTGACGTAGGTAGTATACGTTTCAAGGTTGGTATAAGTTTGTAGAAGTCGGCAATACATTTATGGCCTAAAATGGCCTACTTGTGTGCATGGCGCAAGTTGGCAGCTCGATATAGAGTGCATTTCTAGTTTATTATTATTATTTTTACATAATTTTAGGTTTGGCACTGCAGCTGAAAATCCCATTGCTGATGCACTGCACAACCCTCTTTTTCTAACTCATAGGTTCCCTCCTGTGAGGAACCCTGGCGTGTCCAATTGCATTTTAGATAAGAGAAAAATAAGCTAAACATTTGACTTCAAAGCAATGCTTTAATAGCCTGACACTTTTCATTTTGCTTCATAGTGATTCTGATTCAGGGGCTGGAGCCAGGTTAATGCTTATAGAATTAATGAATAACAAAGACATTCATTGAAGTGAATAGTCAAAATAGTACAGTATTTGTCTTTTAAATGTAGCATCCATTGTTCCATCTGGTTCCATGTGTACACTCTCAGATTTATACAGACCTGTAAGGGTCAATTTAAAAAAAATGAATAAAAAAACCCTCAAAGAACCCTGAGAGTCAGGATGTCTCTGGTTATGTCGCTGCCCTACGCATTATGTTTGTGCATGAGAGTCCCTGGACCCCAATTTGAGAACCACTGGTCTATGAAATGATCTACTTAGACAGGTCTAAGGTTTCAGCCCGATCTGAATTCTGAATCCCATTTTGATGCATGAATGACAACTCTCCCATTTATGTTCTAAATCTGAGTGGTACAATTTAAAATTTAGGTATTTCAGAGGCTCTTAATCCAGAGCATGGTACCAGATCACGGTTGCTCCCTCTAGTGTTGTGGCTGTCACTCACTTTGGAGAAGTAGCAGTGGTTTGCTTGGATCTGCGGCATAGCCTAAGCAGCTCACAAGGATTCCATTTACCATGCTTTCAGCTTCCTCCTCACTGGAATCTATTTGAATATATTTTTGCTTCAAAAGGCCTGTCTTCAAGGTGGAAAAGATTTAATGAGAAAATGCCCTGTTAACAACTTTCTTCGTGGCTTATACCTTTTAAATCTACTCTATGGGCATGTTGTTCTACACACTTCCAAAAAACTAGATTCCAGATCTGAATCAGGCAACAATTTAACCATGAAAAGCATGACGTGGTTGAATTATACGAGTTATGAAACCCTAAATCAGATAAGCAGACAAACATCTATATCCTGAATAAATATAATTTATTTTGAAAGGTTTCTGGTAGAACAGGCAAAGTAATCAAACGTAGAACTTGCATCAAAGTATAGGCCTAAGTATACTCCTGGTCAAATATTACTCAACTAAGCTAAAGTTGCTCTGTCAAATTTGTACTTGAGTTAAAGTATTGAGTACTTGCTTTCAAAAAAAGCCAGGATTAATTAATACATTTGCTGTAAAAAGATGATCAGAAAGGCTGCGACAATTACATTGTTGGAGATCGGTGCTTGCGCGCTGTTCAAGAAGGCGCGCTACATTGCTGTTGACAACATCACCTAGCAACCCAGTGCTAGTGTAAGTGGCATCACGACTTGATCAATCATAAAGACTATAAAAGACCAATTGTTGTGCATCTATTTATGAATTGCCGTACATCTACGGCAATGGCGCCTATTGTGTTGAAATTGTTCAAATAGCCGCCCTACAAGCTCACGACGTGACAATGTAGATCAGCTAGTTGAAAGATAAAAAAGAAAAGAAAATCAAGATTAAAATATGGCAAAGAAGTCTAGACATAAAGGGTAAGGACCGATATAAGGTATTTTGGTAAATGTTACTTTACACCACAGGCATGTACCGCATTACATTCCCATTGGAAGCAACGGTCTGTGGACTGACGGCAGAAGACAGCCTGTGTCTGGAAATGTGAATGTTCAATTGAGTTCAATTTGCTCTCATTTCTAGCGCCAGTGGTGCTGAAATAGACATAGAAATTGGACATGCAATTTTCAAAGAGGAATGGAAACACTTGTTCTTCTTCTCTACCCCATCCAGAGTCTAATTTGATTTTATAATTTCATTTTAATAGGTGTATATAAATCATTGGTATGCCTTTTGCACAAACCTATATATGTGTGGTTAAATGGATTATCCAGTGACCCACTGCTCTCCAAATGCCTGACCTCCACTGCTCTCCAAATGCCTGACCTTAAATAGTTCCAGTGGTTTCAACCTTTTTCATATCAAGGTTCATTATTTAATCAGCATTTAAGCCATGGACTACCATTTGATGAGATTTTGCCTGTCAGACCATCCATCCATCCTTCTTCAACCGCTTATCCATAGTCGGGTCGCGGGGGCAACAGCTCCACCAGAGAGCTCCAGACTTCCCTGTCCAGAGCAACATCAGTGACTTCCTCCTGCGGGATCCCGAGACGGTTCAAGGCCAGTGAGTCAATGTAATCCCTCCATCTGCGCCTTGGTCTGTCCCGGGGTCTCCTTCCAGTGGGACGTGCATCGATCAAGGACCTCCCTAGGGAGATGCTCGAGAAGCATCCTGACCAGGCTCCGAAGCTGGCTCCTTTCCAGGTGAAGAAACAACGCCTCTACTCCGAGTCCCTCCCGCCATGGCCACCCATTGGAGAAAACTGTCGCTTGTATTCGCGACCTTATTCTTTCAGTCATGACACACACTTCATGACCATACAGTAGGTGAGAGTAGGAACGAAGATTGCTCGGTAGACAGAGAGCTTTGCCTTCAAAACCTAAAATATTTTGTTGTTGTTGTTGTTGTTGTTGGATAAGACTTTGTCTACAATTCCATGCTGTATTGATGTTGGTACTGTACACTACTACAGGCATTTAGATTTTGGGAGTGAATCACCCTAACATGCACCCTCAAAAGCACCTTTTTTGCATATTGCATGACGGCTCTTTCAGATGTGCTAAACAAAATTCACGAGAGAGAGAGAGAGAGAGAGAGAGAGAGAGAGAGAGAGAGAGAGAGAGATAGTGATGGTGGCAATGATGAAAGCTACCTTCCTCAAGGGGCGTCTGAAAGCAACATCCATACTCCTCACAGTCCTCAGAGCTCCACTGTCAATCATGCAAGCAATGTTGTGGAGATCAGACAACAATACCAGAGGTATTCATTGTTTGATCACAGGTTTGAACCTGTGATCATGCCGTCAGAAACATAAACCTACACTGTAACGTTTGCTAACTGTATGCTGGGTACATTATTTTCAGGCTATCAGAGTATTACAACCAGTGGACCAGATGGATACAATCTAGCAGTTCTTAAGCCCTAATCACACCAAAAGGTCACCGTGCAAGTGCAACTCCTTGGGTCCAATCGGTTGCAAGGAGTTGCATGATGATGACCCTTTGGTGTGATATGGTCCATTGAATTCCATGCTTTGAATCGCTTGGGACAGCGTGCGTCAACGTGTGTCAATGTGCAACAAGACATATCATCACACCTTTATTTATTCATGGCATAGCATATTAGAGAGAGAGAGAGAGAGAGAGAGAGAGAGAGAGAGAGAGAGAGAGAGAGGAGGTTAAAATTCAAATAGACTGTGTGGCTCTTCCAAGAAGATTACAACTTCCAGACACTAATTACAACTTCCAGTTATGCTGACAACATCAAGTACAGGAAGTAGTTCATTTTCTTCTACACTTCGAGAAGTTTGCAAATGCTAATGTAACCATCTGCACGCTTTCATCTGATTGCAGTGTAGTAGAGTGTATCAATGCACTGTGTGCGTTTGTTTTTAATTCTTTGATTTGCATCCTTAATCTACAAGCTCACAACTGGCCATGCTGCAACGCAGCTGGCACATTGTAAATCCCTCTTTTTTAACCATAACACAGCCATTTCTCAGGTTAGTGCAGGGGACATGACCCGCAAAAGTATAATAATGCAACACACACACACGCATGCACGCACGCACACACACACACACACACACACACACACAGACACATGCCAGAACATTCAACTTCAGTTCACATGGTGAAAGTCTTTTGTGCTATTATTTGTAAAGTCCCATGCATACTGAACAATTGAAGTGTGTGACTCTGGACCACATTTATATGGCTGTTCATGCAGCGATGACAAAGACAGCAGTAGGCCTAGTTATTGTATTCAAATGTTGGCAACAGTGGCGTCTATAGGCCTGTCACCATTATTAATCACCCAATTAGTTTTGCATAATCGCCATAATCATTTCCATGTTGAAACATTTTCATATTTGAAAACATTGTGAAAAGCAGTGGACATAAGCACGTACAGAGAGCTACAGTAGACTGGCTATTTTGTTTTGTGTGCATTTTGTGTTCATTTGTCATATCTGGCCATGGCCCTGTACACTTTTTGTTTTACAAGGCTTAAAAGGCACACAGAATTGTACAGTATGTGTTAATTATGTTTTCCTATATATGAATATGACAATTAATGGGCCATGGGTAAAATGTCAGGATATGGTGTAGTACAGACGCAATCTGCTCTGTCATAGGAGGGAGGAGCATCACTGACAGACATGATGAACAATGGCCAGGGACAGGCCACTGGTCTAGGGCACACACACACACACACGCACGCACGCACACACGCACGCATAAACAAACACTATAGCGAGAGGAAGAGGAGTTATGAAGATGCGCAGGGAGGTGTTAATGTACCATTGTACCACCACAACCTCCCTGGATGACAACATCGTGACATGTCACTCACAGGTCACTGTGCGTGCGCGCGTGTGTGTGTGTGTGTGCGTGCGCGTGCGTGCGTGTGTGCTGGGAGAATGCGAGGTTCAGATATTCAAAGCTGAACCCATAGCAGGCTATAGTGTCTTCGTGGCCACAAGAGCTAACAAGGACAGTCAAACAGAGGTGGACATAGTTGAGAGACATGGACAGGTGACCTCAGTGTCCTTGACCTTTGACCTTCAGTATGTCACTGAGGTATGAAGTGTGATGACACGTCATCATGGTCCATGTGTGGGGTGACTGGTGAGATGACACACACTGTAATGACTTCAATTAACGTTTTACTGTCTCGGTAAAACAGATTTTCAGATTTTCAGATTTTCAGATTTTCAGATTTTCAGATTTTCAGATTTTCAGATTTTCAGATTTTCAGATTTTCAGATTTCAGATAATATCACTTACATCCATTACATCCATTACAAAATAGAAAAGCAAACAAACTGATGAGAGAAATAAACCTCCAAGATTAGAAAGTATTCAAGTGAGCCTTAATTTGAAAAGAACAAAAACAACAACAGACGATCTGGGTACTCATATACTGTAGGAGTAAAAAAAAGAGGAAACTGCCAACATGTTTCGACCTTGGAAGGTGTAATATTCATGGCATGTTGATTGTCTTGTCAAATGTAATTGTGTAACGTGTAAAATGTAATTGTCCTACAGTATAACCCTTCATGAGGCACCTTTAATGGGAACCAGTTCCAGGAATGTTCTTACATACTGGCAATAAACATAACACAACAGCTGCCTTACAGACATTAGGATGGAAGCCCCATATGTCCAAAACTGTGACTGTGATGCAGGATAAAGGAGCAGCATCACGCTGCATTTCTAGCTTGCAGATAAGCTACTTTAGATGCTTTTGTGTGGTGATCAAGTATAGGACATTGATTTACGGCCTCTAAGGACCCTATGGGCTCCATTTTCGTCGCCTGCTAAACCCCTTATCCCTAACTTCTTTGCCTTTTTTACTATTTTGAAAAACATTTTTGAACAGTTCAACTAGCCAATCTGTTGTGAGCTTTTAGACTGGCCATTTAACTATTCATAAAAAAGGCAGAGAAATTAGGGATACGGGGTTTAGCGGGCGACGAAAATGGAGCCCTATATTTGTCAGTGCTACACTCCTTTTTTTGGCCTTTTCTTACAATTTTTTTTTTAAACATTAAAATTGTTGAACTAGCCAATCTACATCAACACAGTGTGAGCTTGCAGATCAGCTATTTGAACTATTCAAAAATGTTTTTTTTTTAAATAGTAAAAAAACAAAAAAAAACAAGGCAGTGAAGTTTAGGGATAAGGGGTTTAGCATTGAGTTAACCCGTTGTTTGGAGACCAATCTACCCTGTTGTGACTCACCTGAGGCCATGCAGAGAGTGCTGGAACAATACCACAGCGGTGTAATCCTGTTACTACATGGATTACAATGATCAGATCACCAACATGCTACCATGACTGGAACACCACCAAAGGGCTGAGATAGAAACATCATGTGCGTGCATGCATGCATGTGTGTGTGCTCATGCATGTGCACACGTGTGGACAGTTCAGAAACACGCAGTGATCATCGCTAGGCAATGGTTTGGCCATCTCAGACGACATTTTGTGTTGTATCTTTCTTTTTGTGTGAGAACACTGGCTTAAATTATAGCACTGCAAGTTTCCGTCGATGATGTCACTTAGGTCGGTGGGTTTCTGAACCGTCCACAGCCAGTAGACAAAAATGCCACCGCATTATAATGATCATTAGTGAGGAGGCGGACCAATACTTATTTAAAGATGGAGTGCCATGATTTTTTTCCCTCCTAAAACATGATCATCAGGTACTATGATTATACTAGGAGGAAGATTTATTTCAAAAAAGTGTACAGAAAGTGTTAAAATTATGTTTTTATGTGGCCACACCCACCAGTTCTTTAGGTATACATGGTTTTCACCTATAGCACCACCCACCTGAACTTAAGCCTCACCCACAGCAGTTCTTGTATGATATTGTGGGAGGGGTTAGGGTTGTGATGTCACTAAAATGGTGTTATTTCGATTGGGCCTTTTGACTCAAAGGCTCTCAGCTTTCAGGAAGAAACCAAAAATACACAAGGAAGACATATTTGAATATTATAACCACACCTGGGGGTGTATTAGAGTAATGTTAACTCCATAGACACATGCAAAACAGAAAAAGTACAAAAATCATGGCACTCCATCTTTAAGATAGGTTGAAAAAGGGTGAAGCCATCTAAAGAATATAAATGAGAGGATACTATTTAAGATATCGTCTCGATCGGGTGTTGAAAAGCAGATCTACAGGCAGTGTCTGCTAGGCTGCATTTGTGCTTTTTGTGTGACGCTGTATTATGATGATGATCAAAGTTTCTTTATTAGGAAAAAGACCGCTATCATGTTGTTTTTCGAGGGGCTTCCCAATACAATACAAGAAAATCAAGCAGGGGTATGAATCTCCGAAAACTCACACATAAAGTTAAAACATGGAGGTGACTGGTTTCTGCCCGACAGTGACGATGTAATTTTAAAGAAGTTACTTTTCAGTTAGGCCAGAGTTCCCAGAATGATGTAACTGTCAGACACGTCAACACTGACAGACAGTCTGACTGACAGTCTGACTGACAGACAGAAAAAAAGTGAGGACACAACAGTGAAATACTTGGAAGCATTGGATCTTTTTTTTACCCCCATTTCGTGAAATAATAACAGTTTGGTATATTATACACGGCTTTCCCCAACACTTTGTAGCTACATTGTTTCTTCTCACTGGGTGTGTGTTCAACGCCTCCCCGGAGCCATCAACTATCTTTATCTTCCAGGTATTTCACTGCTGTTTCCTCATTCCGACTGCCATGTGTCTGTCAGTCTCTCGGTCTGACAGGTAGGCTGCTACACATACCGTTCATGTGAGCTCCGATCTCACGGAAAAGTATCGATCGATACACTAGTTAGATTCAGTTCGGTATATCAGTGAGTTCTCAAAGTTTTTCATGTCAAGGACCAGTCAAAAATGACGATGTATTTGGCTACAGACCGCCACCATATCTCAATATGTTGGGCCACGGAGGGACCTTCAGAAGCAAAGATTTGAGAAACCAATCTGTGGTATCGTGCGTGCGTGCGTGCGTGCGTGTGGTTTTATTTGTATTTTGTGCAAACCACATAATACTGCATTATCGTTTTGAAAGCTGGTGTAATTACGGTATTTGTAAATCATTAGTGGAATGTAGCCCAGCATTTTCTTATTAGTATGACTTTCTGTCTTCTCGTTAATTGTTCTCATGCCTGTGTGGGGCTGATAGGTTGCCGTTCCGCTTATTCCTAATATTCAAATACGCAGACCGTGGAGGAAAAATGTGCTAAAATTCTAATGCGAAAGCAACTGCTAAATCCACTAATGAGAGAATGAGACCACAGCCTGTAGTTTGCACAGAAAAAAACTAAAAACACAGTATTAGGGGTAAGACTATTACTGGAATACTTTTTTTTTTTACTATGGAGTAACCTAGTGCATTTAGGGGTCCGGCGGCTGCCGGTGGGTTAGGGTAAGGGTTTGGTTAGGGTGAGGGTTTGGTTAGGGTTAGGGCGTTGCGCCATGCTTGCGGTTAAGGTTAGTGTAAGGATTTGGGCTAGGGTTTAGAGTGTCCTGCTGTGTGAAACACTTGACTGCCGCGGCGACTGCCACTGCCGCATTTTGCATTCGCTCTCTCTCCATTATTGCCGTGAATGCACGCCAACACGTCATCAATCCCAATTGCAGCTTGCAGACTGTCTTGCCTCCTGTTTGTCATGTGTTGCAGTATCTGAAAAGTCATATTGTGCTGATTGTGGAATTGATTATACTTAATGCGCGCGTCAATTCCTTTTGTTAGACAAGTCCTCCAGGGAGATGCAGCTGTGACTCATGTCTCTCTCCAGGGGGATTGAGTGAGATTGTCGTCACCTGTCCTTCCTAGTTGGGGGTGTATAAGGTTTCTGTGAAAACCACTTCACCCAGCAGCTTTCATGTCACCTATCTTCAACTGTCCTTCTGCACAGTATACGTCTTAGTCAGCTATAGTACGAAATAGCCATGTAAGGACGAGCAGCTGTTCAACGTGTGACTTTGAAAAGGGATAAAGTATATACTGTGTGAAATGTGAGGGTGCTCTCGGCTGGTGGCGAAGGATTCACCATGTGTGATGACTTAACGACTGATCTTATGCAGTGGTTTTCCTGATCCGTCTATGAAAGAGAACTTAAAGGACCACTTCACCACTTTTCAACCTATCTTCATATAATTGGTCCTCACTAATGTTCATGATGAAACAGCAACATTTTTTTCTACTCAGTCTGTGTCTCATAGGAGGGCTGTGTGCAGTTCAGAAACCTTCCTCCATGCGCATCATCGATGGGGAATCCATGCTAATAGAAACTGCAGGCTTTCTTTTCCTGAAAAGTTCCAATACGAAAATGAAAGCCATCATCCTCATGATAATGAAAATATCAATATTTTTTCAAAAAAATATTGTTAAAAAAAAGATCTGTCTAGCGATGATGCGCATGGAGGAAGGTTTCTGAATTGCCCACAGCCCTCCTATGAGACACAGAAAGAGTAGAAAAAAATTGTGGCATTTTATCATGAACATTAGTGAGGACCAATTATATGAAGATAGGTTGAAAAGTGGTGAAGTGGTCCTTTAAGTTCCGGTAAAACTTCCTGAACGTATACTGTGCTGTAGAGACGACAGCTGAATTTGTACACCAGACTTTTTTTTCTCCTTTCCTGTCGATTCCTCACTCCATTGGAGCCTTGAATTCATTTGTTTTCATCGTCGAAATAAGACAATTAAAAATAGATGGAAAACTACTGATTTAAAGGTTCAAGGTCAAGATCGGCACATATTCATAGATTATGAGAAAGCCCCATTGAAGAAAAATATCAATAAATGCAAAAAACGATGAATTATTAACATCTAGCTGATAGAAGTCATGGCAAAGAGAGAAAAATAGGGAAAGCGAGAGGGAGAGAGTGTGTGTGTGTGTGTGTGTGTGTGTGTGTGTGTGTGTGTGTGTGTGTGTGTGCGTGCGTGCGTGCGTGCGTGCGTGCGTGCGTGCGTGCGTGTGTGTGTGTGTGCCCATATCTGCAGAT
>OOFJ01131822.1:0-12616 GCA_900323375.1 Benthosema glaciale | reverse complement strand
TGTGTGTGTGTGTGTGTGTGTGTGTGTGTGTGTGTGTGTGTGTGTGTGTGTGTGTGTGTGTGTGTGTGTGTGTGTGTGTGTGTGTGTGGCGCACACATTTAATCAGTTAGAGTAATAACTTTAAGCTGAGAGTAAAATGGAAATGTGCTTGCCACAGGTCCACGCCTACGCAGGGCCTGCAAATTTGGGAAATATTGATTTCACGACCTATGGGTTCAACGGCTACATACCAAAATGTGTTGAATAAATGGGTTTTTAGATCACTGATTTAAAAACATAAACTTTTCATCACAGTTAAAGGAGCATTCAGTGATTTGAGTGATTTGGAGAAAAAGAAAAAACGGTCCGCCCCGGTAACAAGATATGCACATGCACACGCTCTACAGTGGGGGGGACACGCAACAGGCCAACAGCACATGCACCAATGCCCGCCCCACTCAATCCTGATTGGAGGAAGCCCCCCTCTATCCTGATTGGATGAAGGCTTTGCCACCCACAGCCCAAACACTGAAACTAGGGTTTTTTGACGCCTGCAGTTCACAGTGGCTAGGGAGGAACTAATTATATGATCAGCACACTCTATAGTGGGGAGGATTATCAGAAAAAAAAGTTATATTTGAATTAAGTGAAATCACTGAATATACCTTTAAAATTGCACAGAGAATAGGTGTTCATTTATCCATTTTGTAACCCTGTGAGTATAACAAAAAATCAAATTTGGTGTACACTATCAGAGTACACTATCAGAGATAACAGAACTTTTATAATAGCATCTGATTCTTATCAAGCATGTATTACTCCCATGGGTTTCCAATGTCAGCCTCACTGATTACTCTGCACCTGTAGTACCCTACTACTACTACACTACACACAGTCAAATCTTCAGTGTTCGTCTCGCCTCATTTGTTTGTGTTTTACAGGCCACTCGGGGCCCTGTCCCGTCCTGTCCCATCATACGCTGTGTTTTCATCATGACATTCATGCTGTGCACCTCTGTGAGGAGGACACATGGTAAGGAGAAAGGAGCCTATGGGTGACAATACACCTGTGCTGTGCATCGTACTTAAGCAATATTACAGGAGAGGGTGTGCGCTATACCATCATTAATAGCACGCCCACGTTGCAGAAATGCCATTATTGTCAGTAACGCACATCCTCAAGTGTATTATTGTGGTTATATCACAGTGGCGCAGTTACGCTTAAACTAAAATATTTGATACATACTGTATATATATATATTTTTTTAATGACAGATGTAGGTAGCCACATGCAACCTAAAATGCCCCATGTAAACACCTAGCTTAGCTAGTAGCCACTGCCTGTAGAGACTGTCCAGTGTAAACACCTAGCTTAGCTAGTAGCCACTGCCTGTAGAGACTGTCCAGCACACTGAGCACAGCTGTCTTTGAGGGGCGCTAGCCCATATATTCAGCTGTAGTGTAGATTCTTGTCCACAAACACAAACATTAAATGCCATTGACATGACATGAATGGTGAATTACGCCATATGTAGACGAGCAAATCTGTATTTTTGTCCTACACAAAGATTAAACTCCCGTTGACAATGAATGGAGAATTTACATCATATGTGTCTGAGCAAATGATGATGATGTACGATGATAAGAGTGCCCCTCACTTCACATGGGTGTGATTTTTTTAATGTTTTGATTAGATGTGCGGTGATGCTCGTTTGAAGCATGGCTAGAGAGCTATTCATTTTACTCAGCAAGTGTACACATGCAGCCACAATGGACCTGTGAGAGTCCATTTAATTTATGGACATTTAATTGATCCGACCACAAATGGAAAAATCAAGATGGATTTTACTGTGCATTCCAGTTATGAAATAAAATATTCACTGGCAAAATCCATGGAAACATTGCTCGGCTTTCATGGCCGCTATACACCCGCACAAATAAGATGAATTATTGTTATTTACACATGTTTAAATGAGGTAATTACATATAAAGATATGGCGTCTTCCTTTGCAAGTGAGCCTCATTGCAAGAAAGAAATTCGAATTCACACCCCCGTGGCTATTAGTGTTGGTGTTAGCGTTAAAGTTATTAGTGTCTTCTTTAATTATTGTCAGGATAATGATGTTTTTTTTTTTTTTTTTTACAAGCCATGGTCATGCCAGCCATACTACGATATATCTACCCTCTAGAAGGGGGCGTACGATAATCAACTAGGCTAAACCTTTATTGGGGAGCCCCTTTTTCTCCATTCGGTTCCATTTTGTACACTCTCAGAGTTAAATTAACATTGATTTTACAATATAAATTGGAAGGTCCCAGAGATACAAAATTCCATTAAATGGGGGTCCGTAGACTAATGTATGTCAAACTGGGAGTCCTTGACATTAAACGCGTTGAGAATCACTGCTAGAGCTGTGAAAATCTTCTCTTATGGGGGTCGCAGCTGGCATATCCTTTCTAATGGGGGTCCACAGGCTAATTAGTGTCACTTTGGGGGTCCTTGACGTGAAGAAGTTTGGGAACCACTGGCTGAAATCACTTGAGAACAAGGCAGGCATGCCGACAGCGAGACCTCGAGGCTTGCGAGGCATGCCTGACAGCGGCTAGGTGAGCAACATGTGCCCCGTTCCGAGTTCCAAAGTTATCACGTGAACCAAAATAAGCACTACACCTCCACATGCCTCAGCCGATCATAGTTGTTTTCTTCGGGAGTGCACGTTCGCAACATTGAACTGCATGGTATTTGGTCCACGCCGTATGGTGTGCACATAGAAATGATTTTTTAAAGGTTTTGTGACATTAATTTTCATTTATTTTTATTTTTTGTTTTTCTTTAGGTTTTATGATCTCAATTACACCCAGAAAACCTGAACTTTGAACATTCAGTGGATTTTCTGTTGTCTGAAGTTTCCTTTGGGGTTTGGAAGGCTTTTGAGCTACAATGAAAACAGGCAAAACAGTGAAAACAGTGCTGGCAAACCCCATTGACATATATGGGATTTGCACGTTGTGACATCACAAAGAGCAGGAATATGACAGCACTGGTTTGAGCCAGAAAAACCCAGACCACAGAAAATCTACTGAATGTGAAAAGTTCAGTTTTTTTGGGTGCAACTGAGCTCAGAAAACCTAAAGAAATTATAAAAACTTTTTTTTTTATGTCACAATCCCTTTAAGATGCAAGTGCTTTTCTGCGATGCATTTCTATGGTACAGAATGGACTATAAGCGCTCTTCTTGTCGGATTGCCACGGCCCACGGGCACCTTGTGTTGAACAAATATGTTACTTTTCCTATGCAGAGGTTTGGAGCGACACACCCACACACCCGTGGCAAACATTAGTGCACGTGTAACATTAGTGCATGTGTAGCGGCCGCCCTCTGGACATGATATCTACAGTACATACACTTCATCACTCAAAGAATGATTTCTGTGGACACAGCCCCCCTTAGGTCACTGTTACTGATTTCAGGTCTAGGACTAAACAGAAATGTGTTAACTACAGTATATATTTTATTTACATTTCATACACTAGCACTGTATGTATTGTACAGCATCAGTAGTATAACATCTAGTGGCTGAATGTTAGCCTCATATTAACTAACTATAACTAATATCATACTAACTGTATTCCACTTTTAAACTCAGCCCATTCAGGACGGGAACCCCTTTTGGTGTTTTAAGCATTATGTTATACTTTAGCTATTGAAAAATGTGGCCTACTGGTGGACCACCACTAGATTCAAGTTGGGAATGCATGTCCCACCCAGGTATGCAATACCCGTCTGAATCTAAAATGTTTATAATAAAAAAACATATTTTAATTGAAGGCACATTCTGATTTCCAACCAAAATAGAAACATCAACAAAGTTCTCCTAACTCTGGGCTCATGCATGGATTCTTCAGGATAATCCATTTGTGCTGATAGATCGTGCAATTACAGACCTTCTCAGCCAATGCCACTCTATGTGCTATAACTCCTCAAAGGTTAACAGCACTTCCAGAGCACTTTACTTGCGGTGATAATGCAGGAGCCCCCTCTCTGTCCCCGTGCAATGTCCCGTATTGCCACACTATTTAATTAGCCCACTTAGGGCCTTCTTTCATTTTAATGCTATGAATATGGACAGCTAGCGGCGGAGCCGAGCCGATAAAGATTCAAATTGTCTCCCAACAATGGGGGCCCATATGCTAATGGCCATTCCCTGTTGGCTAAGGAGCTCACCCCGGGGAAGTGATACCGTGTGCCTCATGGCCCGAGGGGAAGAGATACACGCACATACATCACCATATACCAAAGCTTTATTTTAACGTCACTTACAGCGCATTCACGGCAGCCTCATTGTCACGGATGTTTTTTCCTCCGCTGAGCCAGCTAAACGCGAGCTATACAGTGCCTGCTGGGTTCCACTGATAAACTTTCACACAAATGATACAGTGTGACATTTCACAACTGATGAAAAGACCCAGACTTGCAAGGAGGGACACATTAATAATAAGCACTGTCTCTCCTCTCCCCACCGTGGCTCTGCTGTTCCAAAAGACAATAGTAGAGAGAGACACAGACTCCACTGCTCTGTGTGGCAGTGGAATACTCAGCACAGATTTTGAGCGGTAGTCTGCACACCTATCAATCAATGACAGCCTGATTGGATGTAATCTCGCCCCCCTCCCCCTTCCCCTTCCCATTTCTCCTCCTCGTGCTCCTTTCACAGGTTATTGCAGACAGTGCAGAGACGCTATAGCGCCGTGCCAGGAGGAGTACACCGGGAGTACGGCATCTCTTGCCCTCCTGCTTGGATCCCACCCAGTACCAGGTGTTATACTGATAATTGGCCCGGTGTGTAGGATTTTTTTGTTTCTCACTTGGCTGAACCGCTAGCCTTCACAGTCACAGTTGGAGACGCGGTCAGAGTAGCTAACAGCTAGAACCAGGAGATATCATGTTATCACCCTCGGAACGGGGGTGGGAGGGGGGGTACGACCTCAATTAGCTCTCTGTCTGCGCTGCAAAACAAAAAAACATTAAAAAAAGTAGTTGCACCTGTGAGGGAGAGCAAATTATATTCTGATGGGGTGTGAACAGGATTTTTCCATTTTGGCCACACCGAATGATCATACCTTATAATTAATGGGTTATGGGCCTGGCCCAATAATGTTCCAAAGATGACTGGGGGACGACTTCAGTTGACAGCCAGTTATTGGCTGAGCCTGAGACGGGGGGGAAGGGAGCACTCGCTTTGCGGCACGTGATGATTCTGTCCACCATGGCTTGCCAAATCAAACGTATCGACGCTCAGCGTTTGGCAGGTGAACTCGCTCGCTCTTGGCATGCCTGTTTTGTTGAGTTAACAAAATCAAGCTGTCTTCTCCAGCCATCATTGGAAAAAAAAAAAACAATATCTATACTGTACTTAACCAGGCTCAACCTGGCATTAAGAAAAACTAAAATAAAATATAAATAAAACAAATGGCAAAAGGAGAGAAAAAAACGAAATTAGCAGATCTAGAAGCTCACAATCCACCACTTTCTGAACTTGTAGATCAGTATTTTCTAACATAATCCAATAACATAGCCTACTCCTTCCAACGGCGGGGTTCGTACAGGCTTTCAAAACTATCGTTCAGAAAAGAAAGTCAGGACATCTGGAGGTGCACAAGTTCTGAGAAAAACCTCTGAGACCGCTCATCTGGGGTTTCGAATGACGTCAATTTGTAGTTGTATCACCTTCCGTTCCGAAGAAAAGTCCGGGCATCGGAAGGAGTATAAGTATCGCACGTAAGTATAAAACAGGGCTCAAGTGGTTAAGATACAAACGGATACAGTATGGATGTCCAGTCTGGCAGGCTTTAGGTAGAGTTTATATTTAGCGCCGAGAACAGACAGAATGAATTCCAGCTTTCTCCCTCCCTCCGTCTCTCTCTCTCTCTCTCTCACATACACACACACTCTCTCTCCCGCCCTCTCTCTCTCTCTGTGGCTAGCCCGTGGACCAGTGTGGCTGAGGCAGAGAGAAGGGCGCTGTGTGTCCTGCCGACCCACCCTGCTAATGAGAGGGTGATGCAGAGCGGTGGCTGCTCCTAATTACTACCAAGCAGCTGCAAACACATGGGGGCCAGAGAAGGGACCCGGCCACGCCGCCAGGCCTGGGGGATCGACGAGCCCGCGTAGCACACAGAGAGGACACAGTTCGGCCTGTTTCGCCCCTCGGTTTTTTCGACTCCCACGCTAGGCTCCACTCCCCACCCCTCAACCACCGCACCGTTGCAGACCAACGCTCCTGCTGCCTCATCAAGTTCTGCTGGCTGAAATTGCAGGGTGGCAGGAGAATCATGTCTGTAAATATGGCTACACTGACAAAGAAATGTCACGGTCCCTCTGTTTGTCTAGCTGGGGTGTTTGGGAGGTTTGTCTGTTTAGATTCATGCACTCGTTGACAGCTGCTGAGCTCTGGTACTATACCAAGACAGGAGGGGGGAAATGTAAATATGGAACCCTGCACCGTGACACAGGTACAGCGTGGACTCTTTTCCAAATAGACACCAAATAGAGATACTGTATAGCATCTCAACAACTAAACCAACTGAATTTAAGCTTGCTGTAGCTGGCTCAATAGTATTGTATTTGAATTACATCAGAGTCTGTCCAAAACTTTACCGAACTGGAAATTATTCTCTGCCAGTACATTTTACTCATGTACTGTACTTTTGGACTGAGGCCTTTTCTAAAAACACCTTCGAAATTCTGAAAAACTTCAATATTCATATATATATACACAACAAGAGTGACAACGATGGCAACGTATATACACAACAGGGGATAGAAACTAATTTATTTTAGTTTTGTTTGTTTTTATCTATAGAGGGTATGTGCAAAGTGAGCGGGAAAGTGACTTTAACGTTGTTTAACGTTGTTTAATGAAATCAGATCTGAGCTCTATTTTAAACTCAGTCACATCACCACACATTGTGAACTAATCTGCTATTTTTTTTATTTTTTTGGTTTGTTTATGACAATGCCACATTTTAACATAAATACAAGGTTTTTCATAATATTTTTTATATCCATCATTTAAAATGATCTATTGTCTATCTATTGCGTTTAATTATTACTAAGAAGTGCATGGCGTTTGGCCATATCCAACCTGAAAGGCCTTCCTTCCATAACACCGTAAATGGCCCATTTCTTAAAACAAATATATGAATCACATTTTGCAAGGCCTAATAGAGCACACCTCCAAAATAACCTTTTCCCATAGGGGGTGTCACAATCATAAAAAGTTTCACTATCTGTCAAACAAACTCTATCAGCCCCCATCCACCGATTCGACGGCCGGACCCTGGATATACAACCCAGCCTGACCCAGATCTGCAATCCAAGGAGCACACTTTTGTCGTTGATGGTTTACCATCTTGTTTTCAGAACACAGTACTATGTAAAGCAGTCCATATGCATAATATATATATATAATTTCCGAATCAAAATAATCCTGATTTTCACTAAACCTGCTCATCTAATTTTACAATATTGTATTCCAGATCGGTTCTTACCGTCCCCATACGTCTTTAGCAAAACACAGTAATATTTGTGCAGTAGAATAAGTAATGAATAATAATTACAAAACTATAATAATAGTACATTTACACAATTTTTTACCAGAACAGAAAAGTTATGGTCAAAAGTTGACCACAAATCTAAAAGGTTGCGTGAGTGGGTGCGTGGGTGCGCGGGTGCGCGGGTGCGTGGGTGCGTGCGTGTGTGAGTGCCTTCCATCAGCTCCGTGACACACACTGACCTGTCTGTTCCTCTCGTCCATGATCCTGGTAATCTGTATCTTCTTCCGCCCCATGGCTGCGTCCCGTTCGTCTCTCTGACACCTCGACAATATCAGAAAAACAACCGAGCTGCTCTTCTCCTCACTCTCCTAGCACATCGTATACAACACTCTCTTCTCTTCTCTCGCCGTCTCTCTCTCTCTCTCTCTGGCTCTTCACTTAACCACAGCACAATCTGCAAGGAGAAAGAGAGAGAGAGAGAGACAGAGAGTGAGACAGAGAGAGAGAGAGAGAGACAGACAGAAAGAGAGTTAACATAACACTCAGTGATGTCTCCTCAGGCACATCAAAGCGTTGGAGGGCTCTGTGTTCCGTTCTCAAGCACATCCAGAGAGGCTGAGAGCCACATGATGTCTCCTTATCTTACCAGCTGCACTTCCACTGCAGCTGGAATCAATGGGAAGAGAGGGCTTCACACCCACAGGACCTGCAGGAACTCTGCACAATCCAGGAGCTTGTGTTATACAAGGTCTCGTTGTGTCGAGTTTCCATTTGGACCCTTTGCGGGTCCGTTTTCAACCATCGCCGGGGCGAAACGCGCACTCTGGATTTTACTGCGCGCTGCTGACGTATTGGTAACTTATTTAGAGGCCAATGCCGTTTTGATCAAGTTAAATTGTTAAGGCTTACAGTTCAAGTTTCACGGTGGTCTATATTGTTACGTCTTGTGTACAGGTACATGACAGTAGGCTACTATTAGTGAGGGAATAAAATAAAATTAATCAATGTATAATGTATTTACACAATGCATATACACACACAACAAGAGTGACAGTGATGGCAACGTATACACAACAGGGGATAGAAACAATTGTAGTTTTGTTTGTTTTTATCCATAGAGGGTATGTGCATGCATCATAGTGAGTGGCAAATCGAGTGGCAAAGAAAGTAAGCGGGAAAGTCACTTTTTTTACTAGGCGTTCCTGCCATAACTTCCGGTGATGATGTCACGTGCATACCCGGCTATTGTCCTAACATTTAAGGTTCATTTAGGTTCTCCTTACAGGCCATGGTTTCACCATTTGGAAAGTGGAATAAAGCCTGTGGGCCCGCCAAGCCCACAGAGTGGGGAACGCGAGAGAGACGGAGCTTCCTTTCCCTTATAACTGACCCGCCCCTGATGTCAGCTGTTCCCTCTTTAGGATGATTAAGAGAGCACCCCAGTCTGAGGTTGACAGTGGTTGAAATCCCCCCTGGGCCAGAGGAGGAGGAGGGGTACAAGGGTACATTTCCCACGTGGGGTAGCACCGGTACAAACCTCGTGGCCGAGCCGGTCCCCCTGGAGACGTGGCTAGCTCTTGCCCCGTCCCCTTACTTCTCCACGGGAAGAGCTATAGCCCCCCTCCCAGGAGCGGCATCCATCACTGACACCCGGGACACGCAGCAAAATAGAAAACGTCTAAACCACTGCATTTCCCCTATGAGTATATAAACGCGGAGAGGTTAACGACTCGGCAGCCCTTTTCGGATACAGTCAGCAGTTTATGGAAGCCGAGGGGAGACGACGGGGCCGAGGGCCGAACTGGCAGCCAAACTGAAAATGACCAGTTCCAGTGGCACGACACACTGTGTCATTATGGGTACGAGATGGACTGGCATTATGGTGTCTGGCCGTCTGAACGGGGGCTCCACTGTAGGCAAACTGAGACTGAGATCACCTAGCTAACTACCCACTCAATGGCTATCTTGGCTAGGAAAGTAACCGCACGAACCCCCGCAAAGAATTTCCCCTAAAGCCACATCACAACACGACTACAGGGAGTAGCCAGGCTACTCTTGTTCACCATTTCCAAGTAATACTGACACTGTGTCTACACACTGTGTGTATATGTGTGTTTATTCATGTGTGGGTGTGTGTGTACTGTACGCGTGTCAAGTGAGTGTCTGTCTTCTTGTCCGCCCTATCTGTGTGTCCGTTGCTTCTAAATGCACTGTAAAACATACAAAAAATGGCTATTTCAGATTAACACAACATACAGTTCACAGGCGCACAAACACAAATGTATATGCATGGCACACCACACGCACAGACAAAAAGGTCAAAACATCACACATACTAAAGGTGCGTTCAGACTCGGATGGTTAGAGCGGCGCGATTACATACAAAGTGAATGCCGAAGACGAGAAGTTGTGCGAGTGCCACGAACGGGCGTGGCGCGACCCGGCGCAGCACAAACGGGACGAACCGAGGCGAATATTTAAATTCAAGTCTGAACGCACTCTTAGTCTCACATACCAATTGGAGATCTCCGCCTCCTACCGATATGTCTAGTATCGGTGTCTAATATATATTTATATGTCTAATATAAATTCAATGTAGTCACTAGACAGCAGTGAGAGCAGCTGAAAATATACCTATGCCTACTCAGGTGGTGATTTGATTGGTTTTCAGAGCAGTAGGGCCTTTCATTTCATTGGTTGAAAACCAATGAAAATCACCACTCAAATTTGAAGGACCGCCCCATGGTGTTCAAGTGTGAAGGTTTCTTTTATCTTTGTTGTTACATCTTGTCTACGGGTAGGCTACATAAGAGTACAATTATTTTGTTTGGCTCCTCACACATTGTAGCAGCAATTATAGGAATATGAATAATATTAATACTAATAAACATAATATATGCAATACGCAACGTTCTAACGCTGACCGAAATTTGATTTTCTTTTGTAAACAACAAAAGAAAAAGAAAGAAAGAAAAAGAAGGGTGAAAAATAGGTCAAAATCACTTCTAATCAATTTGAAAAACTTGACATTTAACTTATAAAGTAAACAAACAAATACATAAAAATTTGATATTTTAAATGTCAACATATGAAGTTTATTTTATTTTTCTTATTTGAATTATAAAAGGAACAAGCTAAAAAGTTAAATAAAATACACACATGTACTGAACTATATTCCCATTTAAGTCTAAGACTATTCAAAAACTATCAAAAGCAGATCACTCATACGGGGACGCCCGGCAGTGCTTACAAATCAGCACACATCGGCTGTACACTGTATTGACT
The DNA here is from genome assembly GCA_900323375.1 of Benthosema glaciale. NCBI lineage: Eukaryota > Metazoa > Chordata > Actinopteri > Myctophiformes > Myctophidae > Benthosema > Benthosema glaciale. The sequence continues at coordinate 1,795 of OOFJ01131822.1, read as the reverse complement.
GTAATTGCCGGTACTGCTGTTGTCAATAAAGATATATCAGATGCGCTAGCAGTGGTGGAAAGTACATTTACTTAAGAACAATTTTGAGGATTTATTTATTTATTTTACTTGAGTATTTCCAATTTCGAATACTTTTATTCTACTCCACTACATCTCGGATCCAATCTTGGCCATTTGAAAATAGCAGATCTAAAAGCTCACAATGGGTTGCGATGCGACACACTGTGAGCTTGTGGATCGGCTATTTTCAAAAGATTCGTATATATATTTGAAATTTTGAAGTGAGACATTCTGCATAAAGAGTACTTTCTACATTGGTACTTTTACTAATGTCAATTTTGCAGTATTCATTGATACTTTTACTCAAGTACAACATGTGAGTACCTTTCCTCCCACCACTGTTGGCCACACAGACACATCAGTCAGGCGCTAGTTGGTTCTAGCTGTCAAGGTGGTCTTCGGCATTGGTTCTGCAATGCAGGTTTATCCAAAATGTTTCCATCCAGTTTTAGCAACTACATTGAATTTAGATGTCACCAGGCGAGACGTATCGGTAGGCAGAGATCTCCACGATCCGATGATCGCCTGCCTGGCTCCTCGGCGAGAATAACACACAGTACTGTACAAGCACACACGCCTACATTGTTTCCATGCAGAAGGGAAGAGCTGTCACTGTGTGGTTCAAGTCTCGAGGTGTAATACACTGTGTCATGACATTTCTCTTGCACAAATATGAAATGACAAGCCGAGAGAAGGGGCTCTGAGAGACTCCAGGTGTGGGTGTGCCCCCATCACGTCTACACGCTCACACGTAACATGCGACCGACCGTACACACCGGCCAAGCTCAAGAAAAAGTTTGCCCAAAGCTACATCCATCCAGGCTCGAACCCATTTATTGAGTTGGAAGGAAATATGGGAGGATTTGAAAGATTAGTCTGACTGTCAGCGTGCAATACCATACAATATGCGTGCCGCCTCGGTCTCTTGGCTGTTTGTAAGTAAGCGCATCGCGCTATATAAGATCAAATGCACACAGTAGCATACACATTTCCCCTGTATGTTTGTACCCCTGCCCACGCAGAGGAGACAGAAGAGCCATGTTTATGAATGAGGACAATGCCTGTATTACAGTAGTTGTCTCAGTTGGAAGTCCTACAGGAGCAAAGTGTCTGACGCGAGATCAGTGTTCAGCAAAAAGTAGCATAAAGAGCCCCATTTAGAATTCTCCTTACGATGGTGTTGCGTGCCGACAGTATCAGATCGACAAGCTCACACCGTGCCGCATCTGTCATTCTCGGTGCGCGACACCTATGTGGGCGTGTGTGTGTGTGTGTGTGTGTGTGTGTGTGTGTGTGTGTGTGTGTGTGTGTGTGTGTGTGTGCGTGCGTAGCAGCAGCAGCTGAGTTGTACTGTTCCATGTGCAAAGGGCGGTAGCAGCAACTGAGTCCGTTCATTGTTGCAACACTTAAATATAGAATATGTAATTTTAATGGTAATATCGTATATTGTATCGATATCTCAATATTTGGCATAAATGGCAGATATTTTGTCCATATCGTGCAGCCCTAATCCTAATTGTAAGCGTAACACACAACATTCTATATTGACCATAAAACAACCATTTATTTTTATTGATATGTTTTCATATTTTTTATCAAATCCTACTACTATATAGGCCTATTTGGTAAGTATTGGTAAAAGTAGTAGACATGCATGCATGCACGCACGCACACTTACATAATTATGTACGTACCGTATGCCCACACGCGCGCACACACGCACGCACGCACGCAC
>OOFJ01131816.1:0-11801 GCA_900323375.1 Benthosema glaciale | reverse complement strand
ACCGAACCTACCCGGGCGGCCGTCCCCCTCCCCCGCTGCCCCCTCTGCACACCCTCATCTTGGTCAACAACCTGTTTCGCCAGAAGAACAAAGCGGGCCAGCCGGTGCGAGTGGTGACCACCACCGGCCTCCCGGGGGTCGGCAAGAGCGTGCTCGCCAAGAAATTCATGATGGACTGGGTGGACGAGAAGGCCAACAGGGTATGTCATGTTTTTGCATCATTTTGTATTATACTGTTGACCCATTAAGACCTGAGACCAAATGTCTTCTAAATCAAGACATCCAGTCATCTTCAACCGCTTATCCGTAGTCGTGTCGCGCGGGCAACAGCTCCACCAGAGGGCTCCAGACTGCCCTCTCCCGAGCAACATTAGTGACTTCTTCTGGGGGATCCCGAGATGGTCCAAGGCCAGTGAGTTGATGTAATCCCTCCATCTACGCCCTGGTCTTCCCCGGGGTCTCCCCCCCCCAGTGGGACATGCATTGAGGACCTCCCTAGGAAGACGCTCGAGCTTGTAGATCTGCTATTTTTCAACAGCTAAAGTTTAAAATTAGTAGTCAAAAGCTATAAGGTGACCCAGCTGTGTCCTCGACTCCTCAGGACTAATAAAGTATTTGATCAGTCAGTCTGTCCTGGCTAGAGTTCTCATCGGGCCTGAAATTTAGGGCCCGGCCCTAACTGGGCCCTACTGATCAGGCCAGAGGTCCGGCCCGGCCCGACTAATTAGCATAGATTTTAGGCCCGGCCCGGCCCTAAAACGTTGGGTCGGGTCGGGCCTGGTCGGGTTTGGGGAGAATCTGAGAACTCGACACAGAGTAAAAGTGAAATCCCAGTCAGCACCATCTTCATAATAGATAAATACACAAATAGACAGAACAGAACTATTATTTTTATTATAATAAAAAAATCTATATATATTTTTTCATGGAGCCCGAAGCCCGGCCCGGGCCCTACTGATTAGTATACATTTTAGGCCCGGCCCGGCCCTAAAATGTCGGGTCGGGCCTGGTCGGGTTCGGGCAGTTTTTGAGAACTCTAGTCCTGGCTGCAACGGAGCCTGTTTAGTGTCACTGACGAAACCTGTCTTCTTCCTTCCTCTTCTTCCTTCCTCTTCCTGCCCCTCAACAGGACTTCCAGTTCGTCATCCCGCTGTCCTTCAGACTGCTGCGGCGGCTGCGCGACAAAGAGGACACGTCCTTCATGTCCGCTCTGTTGTGGGACTTTAAGATCTGCAAGAACATCCCCCTCGACTGCCTGATGGAGCCCGACTGCAAATACCTCATCATAATGGACGGTTTCGATCAGTGGGACCAGCCCATTGACTGGAAGGTACGTGTGGTTTCGATGAGTGGGACCAGCCCATTGACTGGAAGGTACGTGTGGTTTCGATGAGTGGGACCAGCCCATTGACTGGATTTCGATGAGTGGGACCAGCCCATTGACTGGAAGGTACGTGTGGTTTCGATGAGTGGGACCAGCCCATTGACTGGAAGGTACGTGTGGTTTCGATGAGTGGGACCAGCCCATTGACTGGAAGGTACGTGTGGTTTCGATGAGTGGGACCAGCCCATTGACTGGAAGGTACGTGTCTTCGCACGCACACATTATATTTGCATGCTCCCAAACGCGTTCCGAGCTTCTAGATTTGGCAGTTCTTGCATTTTGTTTGTACCCATTTAGACCTTGAAAGCCTATTATATGTATGATATATTTTCTCCAAACACAGACATTACTCACTTCTGACAAAATTGCAAGGGTGGTTTGTATACTTGTTTGGAACACAGTTCTCATGTGACGCGATCTAACAAAACAAAAAAACATCGGGACTTGGGTACTCTTATGTTTCGCTACGGTCTCTAGGAAAGTCTGTGTCCAGGTTCAAGTGGTTATGTGATTTTGTTAATAACAATTATTTTTTTCTCTCCCTGTGTCCAGGACAGTCGACGCGTCACCAACATCAACGAGCCGGCCCATCTTGACGCCGTGGTGGTGAACCTGCTCAGAGGCACACTGCTGCCAAACGCCCGCCTCTGGATCATTGGGAGGAGAGCCGCTCTCACACGGCTACCGCCCAACCTCGTGGAGCTGGAGACGGAGCTCCAGGGATACACGTACGTCTGTCTGTCTGTCTGTCTGTCTGTGTGTGTTGCTGTCTGTCAACAACATGCACATGTGGCACGTGCACGCTGTTGTGTCACATCCCATGGTCGTGTGTGTCCCCACTGTAGAGTATGTGCATATCTTGTTACCGTGGTGGACCGTTTTTTTTCTTTTCCCCAAATCACTATGTCTATGTTCTGCTGCTGTTCTGCACCCCGTTTATTCGTCAGTGTGTGAATGTGTGAATGTAATGCACAATCTATGTAAAGTGCTTTGGCTAAAAGTGCTTTAAATACTGTAAGTGGGCTGTGAGAATATTGCAAGAATATATCATCGATCATGTTTATGATCGATGATATATGTGATTTTTCCTCAGTGTTCAGTTGACTCCATGTTGTGACGTTCCTCCGTTCTCCCACAGCCCTGACAACAGCGACCGGTACCTGTGGAATAAGTTCCGGAAGGACACTGAGGTGCAGGGTCAGATCCTCCCCCACTACAAGCGCTGTCCCTCCCTCGTCAGGTTCTGTCGGCTTCCCATCGTGTCCTGGATCGTCTATACCCTGATGGAGTCGCGCTTCAGGTACCTCAACTACGGAAAGTTTTGCCCCAAGCTGGCGGAGTACTGCAGCAACTACATGATGTTTGAGACCAACCAGTACCTGATATCCCACCTCGGGCAACAGTCCAACCAAATAGTAAAGTATTATTTTTTTTTTATAAAAGTATATATATATAATGCTTCTAAAACTGTTATTTATTTCAAGGGTCCCCAGTTTGACATACGGCCACTGATTGATAACAATACAAACTCTGGGAGAATGTACTCTGCAAATGGGACCAAATTGGTTCCATTTGTACACTTTGAAGAGTTTGTACTGTAACGGTCTATTTGGTCCCATTCGTACACTGAGTTACAGACCTTTTTATTCCAAAAAATTAACAAGCTTGTACAATGTACATCTATTTTAAAAAAAACATTTTTCTATTTATTTTGAATGTTGAGACAACTGGTTTTAGAAAGGCACGTTTGTGTAAAGCGCTCTCCTTTTGGCCTCAGTCGTGGAGAGACGAGGACAAGGTGTTCCTGAAGAAGATGGGCAAGTTTGCCCTGAAGCTGCAGGAGAAGAACAACTGGCTGTTCTCCGAGGAGGACATCAAGGAGGCCGGGCTGGAGGTCAAGCACGTGACCACCTACTGTGGCCTGTGCACGGAGGTCAGCCAGGCGGCACGCCAGGGCCGCAAGAAGTACGCCTTCGTACACCTCATCCTTCAGGTACTAACTGGAGCAGAGCCTTTCAACACTCTTCATACCACCATTTGATGAGATTTAGCCTCCTATCTGAACCAAAACTAAAGAATATGTCCACCTGTGAAGATGAATATCCCTCGGGACAATAAACATTATTATTATTATTACATTTCCATGCTGTATTGATGTTGGTACCATAGGAGAGGCAACAGGCATCATTGTTCAAAATAATAATTCTTCTACATTCTCTAATTGTGTAGACTCCTTGTAAATGCATGTAATGCAGATGTTTAGCAATAATTTAACTGTCTTGAGAGGGTAAAATTTTACTTTTTTTGTCCCACATAATTTGAATGTCCCTTGTGTAAAGTGATCTGTTGGCGGTTGTCTTTTTAAAGGAGTACATGGCGGCCCTGTGGGTGTTCCTGACCTTCTGGATCGATGGTAAGAACCTGCTGGCGCACCGCCTGCTGCCCCAGCCTGGCAGGATGTTCTCCACCAAGAAGGAAGAGGACAGGAAGGAGGAGTCAGTGCTGCCACTGATCGAGAGCGCCACGGCCAAGTTCCTGGGTAGCCCGCCGGGCCGCTACGACATGATGCTGCGCCACTTCTGCGGCATCGCCAACGTCAAGCACATGGGCATGCTGACGGGACGCTTCTGCCCTAACCGCAACCCCATCATGAAGGGCCAGGAGAATGCGGCCAAGCTGTTTGAGCAGAAGATCCTGAGCCACCCGGACAGGGCGGCTACGCTGAGGCAGTGTATTAGCGACTTGACCGAGGTGGAATACTGACTGAAGCCAATCCTGGGGAGTGGGAGACGCACACCACTGTGCCAAAAGACAATGCAAAGACGCAAATTGACGTGAGTTTGCACCGGGTGAAGACGCACAAAAACGTGCTCATTCGCATCACAGCTGCCAGTGTGCCTTTTTTTAGATGGAGGGAATGTTCATCGATCTTTTTTTACATGACAATAATGAAACCACCTCGCCAGAGACGTGTATACTGTAGGCATGCGCTCCACGGCTGGGCTGGAGCACCCCTCCGGTCGTGCCCAACCGGAGTTAACCTGTCGGCGAACACAGAACTTTTGCGAAACACTTCTGGGCTTTGTGCCGAGTCTGGGACTTCAACCCAACCCAAGACCCGAGGCCTTCTAAACGAGTAGTTCTTTCAAGATTAAAACTTAAATAAGTATAAGATGTACAAGCTTGCCGCGTGGCACAAAGTGACACGATGTGAGCTTGTATATCTGCTTTATAAAAATCTAAAATGACACGGGTGCCTTCCCGCTTTTAATGGGTTAAATAAACTGTGTGTACAAAGCAGAGATGATGGTGGTGATATAGGACATGGTTGATGGCAAAACGAAAAGGGCTTCTATTTGTAACTGAGTGGACAAATATAACCAAGTGGACCCTCGCAGGTCCATTTGGTTCCATTTCTACATCCCGGAGTTACATTTAAAACTGGTCATTTCCTGTGAGTCCCTGTGCACGTTTTCTCTTTGTTTAAAATCACGCAAATAGAAAAAATTACTTTGCCTCAGTTGTGAACACACCTATTCCCAAACCCCACCAATGCAACTCCTTGCAACAAAACAGCTTTAAGGACGTAAGGATGTCACACCAATACAGCTTGCAACTGAAATACTGATTGTTTCATGCAACTACTCACAACCGTTTGGTTGGATTTTGCATGACGAATCATTGGTGCGGTCTGGGCCGTGATATTAGATAATGTTATCCTTTGTTTTATACAATGCATAACAAGTAGCCAACCTACTAAGCTTACAAGGGTGTCGAAATCGCAATGCATTGTGAGCTTGGCGCAAGCTGGACGAGTATTGTGTGTGAATGTCTGGCTTTGCACTGAAACTGTACACACACACGAATGTGCCTGTACTAACAACATAATGCATGGTACTTACTTTATTGCCTTATTTCACTGGTGTTTTATCACAAATTAATCGATAAATGATCGCCAGTTTCTTCTGTTATGGCAAGCGATAGTGTGTGCTGGCGTTTAGGTCTGTAACATCAACTTCAATTGAACCTTTCAGTCAGACGCCTTCCTGTGTTTCTGATCTAATGTGAAATATGATAGCTTTATATAACTCATCAAACATTCCACAACACCTGTCTTGCAGGGTGTGTAGGGGGGTGAGGGACAGTTTGCCCTTTCAATGCTGATTCCAATTCTACTGATATGTACAGTACACTAAACAACATTGCGCCTGGCAGGGGGAAGATGAAGCCATTTAATGAATGTATAATGGTACCCATAACTACTACATCCTTTAGTGATTTATTTATTTTGAAAGCAAGCAGTTGACATTGTATTGAACGTGTAGTATGTGATCAGGCCATTACAGTGTGTGAATGTAAAGGATGACAAATGTTGGCATGAACTGAGACAAAGGGACAGTAAAACATATTAATGCCATACAATGCATGTCTTGCTGTCTATACCCTCATCTTCCTCCTCTCCTTTGGGTGCTACAATAACAATGGCAAAATGTACAAATTGTAACTCCACTTAAAGTGCTTTTATGCTGTGTATAAGAAATACAATAAGAGTGTTCTTTTATGCTGTGTATAAGAAATACAATAAGAGTGTTCTTTTATGCTGTGTATAAGAAATACAATAAGAGTGTTCTTTTATGCTGTGTATAAGAAATACAATAAGAGTGTTCTTTTATGCTGTGTATAAGAAATACAATAAGAGTGTTCTTTTATGCTGTGTATAAGAAATACAATAAGAGTGTTCTTTTATGCTGTGTATAAGAAATACAATAAGAGTGTTCTGACATTCTTCAAAATCCACTTTTATTGTGACGTGTAAACAAAAACAAAAAAAAATGCATGTAAAAGCCCAGTGGTCTGTAGTCGAACTATTGGGAGATAAATTACAATATAATGTAATTATAAAAAATAATATAATAAAATAATATATAATGTTGTTGCTGTCGGGCAGAAACGTCTTAGCTCCATATTCTATTTTCATAAATTAACGCCCCCCCCCCCACTTGATCATACCACAGACAGTATCACAAAAAAGTAGCAGATCTGCAAGTGTGAAACATGCCACTCTTTGAATTTGAAAATCCTGAAAAGATTAAAAAAACTGTTTTGGAAATAATGGGGTTTCCATCGACAGACAAGAGGATACTAAATGTTCCATTCGTGTGTTCTCGAAAATCATCACTGACGATTTTACAGCGTATATTGTTTTTGTTTTTTCTGAGAAAGCAAAGTGGAGTCTGTGGCCTAATGCCCCTAATTCATATCATAGTGCTGCTGGGTGCTTCAACGCACACAATCACTGGCTTCCAGTATAGGCCATGTAGTGGCCCGTACGCCCTCACTGCCATCAATGCATTCTTAATGGGAGACCGTCTTCTTTTGAAAGCAAGCCTGGCCAGAACCAGCGAAGTCAGTCACTTCCGTTTTTACCGCAATTATTGATATTAAAAAGGCGCCCAAAGGCGTTCCCAGCACGCCTGAACGGGGACAGGCGTCCAGAGGCGTCGACCGGCACAGAGGCAGTTAAAAACTACATCTGTTCTATATGCACACAATGCCTCATACCACATGTGGTGTGTGCTTATGAAAATAGCATGAAAACTTAAAGTTTAAATATGTTGGGGATACAAGGTTTCTGTCTTACGGCAAAGATTTGTCTGTTTGAGCAGCTGTTCAAAATGAGCTGATTCTCACGGCAAGAATCTGTGAGGAGATTGATCGATTGAATAGAGAGAGGTGTTTATCTTTAGCCTTGCATTTGCACTTGCAGGGGCACCCAGCAAGAGCAGTTCCTTTTGCTATAATTTATAAACTATCAAGGTCATGTAACAATACAATATTTCTTCATGTATTTAATGTTTATGACCCTGTGTTGAAGATCGTGTGTGACTTTGAACTATATGCTATATGGCATTTCTGTCTAGACTCTAGGAGACAAATAAGAAGTATGAACTTTATCTATTGGTGTGTGTGTGTGGTTTCCATGTTTGTACAGTCAAAACTAATTCATAGCATAATGGTAAGACTCTGTACCACAGTGTTCTTTATCAGGGAATTGAATAGTTAAATTTAATTGAAATGTGATCTACGATAAAGATCTGTTGCAGTCCAGAAAGTGATCATCCAGGTCCCCTTTGGGTCGCCGTAGCTCACTATTCCTTGCCAACCTTACACTGGTGTGTAGTGTACACTACCTTACACTGGTGTGTAGTGTACAGTATGTATTATGTACATGCTTAGAAATGATTTTATTATTATTTAGTGAGTAGCAGTCAGGACACAAGAAAAGGAATGTCCAGTTGACTGTGTTATTCAGTTAACACACACTACTGCACACCTGTCCAATATTATACTAGTTCATAAAGGAGAAAATGAGAACAGAATTATTACAGACAAGAGCTCAGAGTAGTTCACTTGTCATATTAGTGCAGTGTCATTTTGTTCCACAGGATGGCAGTCTAAGCACAAGCGGAAACCATAGTACTATCAGCAGACTTGGGCCCAATTCCAATCACCGTCCTCAAGCCCTGGCCTGTACCCTCACTGACTTTTGAAGTGTTTGAGGGCTGCAAGGTCTCCAAATCGTAATGAAAGGAACGCAACAGCACTTCATTCGTGACATGTTACATCATTTATTTACAGTCCAGAGCTTAGTTGGACAAAGATAAAAGCAATACTGTATATACATTAGCAGATTTTAGCATGAGACAAACCAATACAGAAATATGCAATCATACACCCACTTTCATGTCCATCTTTTCTTGGTCTATTCATTTTTTTTGAGAACAGTGAGAAAGCACTATTGCTTGTTGACATTCTAACCACGATTCATAACTAATTTGCATACTTAAGTTAAATGGGACAGCCCTCAAGCCCTCGTAGACTTCACATGAACGCACACCTAAGTCAGTGAGGTTCTCAGATCACATTTAGTTGTTTATCAGATCACATTTAGAAATGTAGCACTTTCATTCATAGCTATATAAAACATACACCGGTCCATCTTACATTCAGTAATAAAAATATACTTTTCAGCACATTGTGTCTAGATATTGATTGGTATGTTTGTTTTTTGTTCCGGGCAGTGCATGTGTGCGTGCATGTGTGTGTCAGGTATGACTTTATGAGGGCCCTTATTGTAATTGAGAAATGGAAGTTGTGAGAGTTTTCCTGAACCCCGTCCCCACAAGAGGAATGTTTTCATGGTTTACAAAGATTTTTAGAGCCATGTTCACATTAGGAAGAGGTTCAGATTGGGGCAGGCTGTGTTGGGATGAGGCACTTTAATACACACCTATGTGAAGTGAGCGGTGCAACTCTACCATGTGGGGGTCCCGGGGTGTCCCAGCAACATCCAGCACTCCAGTCACACGCCCAGGGGAGCAGCCCCACGTCCGAAACCGTACATAAATGACAGAGTTACCGTGTGGGGTCCCTGGAACATCCAGACCCCCAGGAACGTGGTCAGGGGGGCGGCCTGGTTCCAGCATGCCTTCCCATGTCCAAAACGGTTGAGAAATGACCGAGTTACTGTGTTGCAGCTTTTCGTGCTGATACGGACGGAGACAGACAGACAGACATACTAGGTACTGTATGTGGTCTAGTCTAACTTGGACTCAGGGGGGTGGACACCTCTGCCTTGCACAGTCCCCAGTGAATAGGCATGTTGCTATTCACTGGTAAACTAACCTTGGTTTTTAAATATCTGAAGGTATTGTAGGCTGGATTTTACTAAAAATCTCCCCTTTTAAAATACATACATACACACATACATACATACATACATACATACACATTGCTACGTAATGGAGCGGTTAGGCAGTGCTCAAAAAGCCATCCTAAAACATTGCTGTGTGTGCGTTCGCGTGTGTGTCAGGCGGGTGGTTTTAGCGTCATGGCGGCTGCGTGCACGGTGAACGCAGCAATACTGATCTGCCTCTTCACTTCCTGCCAGGCCTGCTCCTGATTGGCTGAGTTCTGGATGTCAAACAGCGCGTCGTAGATCCCCGGGAAGGACTCCCCCGCGTACTTATTGTGACTGCTCGGAGCGAAGATCACATGTCTGCAACAGAGAGGAGACGCTGGAGGTACTTCTGTGCTTTCAAAAGCTCAGTCATGGATAATGACTGAACCGGTACAGAGTGCCGCACTATATTTAGCTTGTATATCTGCCATTTGTTTTTGAAAAACCAGGAATATTTCTGCAAATCTTTGAAAATATATATTTGGGGGTCAGCGACCAAATACATACAATTTCGGGGGTCCCTGACATTAAAACGTTTGAGCACCACTGATACAGAAAACTGTTGTTATTGTAATTGTAATTAATTAACTGTAATTATGACGATATTCAGTTTGGAGTTTAGGGTTAGACATGTATAGAGGTTAGGTGTGGTGGTTAGAGTTATGTCTGATTTATACTTAGTTAGTCCAGTGCTGGTGCAGTGTGTCGAAAACAGCACACCTACAAGCCCACAACACACCACAGTGTGATTAGTCGTGAGCTTGTAGATATGCTATTTTCAGTGTCACGGTATGGGTTGGCGTGCGTGTATGTGTTTGGGTATTTTATGCACACTTGCATGCATTTATGTATGTAGGTTTAACGTACCTGTAGAAAGGTCTTCCAGGTAGGCCCAGGGGATCAATGAAAGCTCTCTCCAGGTACATGAGCTGATCATTCACCAAACGCACCTGCAGGGGGCTGACACACACACACACACGCACGCACCATGCACGCACGCACACACACACACACACACGCACACACACACACACACACTTCTGTAATTACAGTTGCCCAGGTCAGATGAAATGGTTTTCATGCAAACATTGAACCATGGACACAGACTCTTACTCTGTTGTGTCAACGCTCTTCAGACGTTGGTGGAAGTCCTGGGCTGCAGACGTGAAGTTCTCCACCGCGGAAAACAGTGAATCTGGACAAAGTGAACCAGTAAAATCCAGACAGTCACTTCCTGACCACCTACGTAATAGATATACAAATAGGACCCTGAACAGACAGTGAGAAAAAGACTAACCTATGCCAAATTGCAATACCTCAAATCTTGGCCACTCTTATGGTGAAATTGGTGACCTGCCAAAATCTGTGACCATCTTGTGGACTTCACAATCATAACTTAACATATGGAGGTCTTTAAATATGTGTCCTAAATACCGTTAGGTTGAACTCTGCTAATAAACACACTGCAACGATTTACGTTTGGACACTGACGTTATGTGATTGTCTACACGATTGATTGTCACATGTCAGCAGGTCACCAATGTCACCGTAACACCACCATGCTGGAGTGACCCAGTGTGAGTGAGTGAGTGGCCGGGATTTTCGGTATTGGAATTTGGCTCTAGCCAATCAGTCTGGATTCCAGTCTAGTGAAGTGCACCACTCTCGTGTAATATTGCTAAATTCATACCCACAACAAATCAGTCAGTCAATCAATCAATGAATCAATGAATCAATCATGCTTACCAAACGTCACATGATATGCGTCCATCTCGGCAGGATGCTTCTCACCCAGCCGGGCGATGCTCCGGGCGTACTTTGTCAGCGAGGAGGCGTATTGGCCGGCGTCCAGGGGGAGGAGCCGGGAGTCGGCCAATCGGAAGACGAGCCCTCCCCTCACCTGAGCCACGGCTCGAAGCTTCCTAAAGGTGGGGTCGTAAAAGTTGTGCACGAGCTCGAAGGTCTCGTACACGCTGTGGTACACCGGGTAGCTGCTGTACCGCTCTGTTTTCTGACAACACAACAACACACACAGGATACAGTGAGAGTTAGATATTTACATTTTGCACTTATGTTTCGCTTTTTTGCCCCATTTCTCCCCAATTTAGTCATTATGACGTGTGCTGTGACACGGCTGACACTGCTGCGACATACTAGCGTCATGTCCAAGCTGCCTCACACTACAGAAACAGGCTTACTTAGGCATAGTTGGTTACTGAGGTTATTGCGAACGCAGTGAGCCCTTACTATGGAGGCCAGGTCTACCGTATTTTCCGGACTATAAGGGTACTTAAAAGCCTTTAATTTTCTCAAAAAGCGCCTTATAATCCGGAGCGCCTTATATATGGATCAATTGGTTAATATTGGTTGATCCATACTGGTTCTATTCTATGCTTCTATTCTGTGCGCCTTATGATCCGGTGCGCCCTATATATGAAAACAGTTCTAAAATAGGCCATTCATTGAAGGTGCGCCTTATAATCCGGTGCGCCGTATAGTCTGGAAAATACAGTATTTTACACTGTATTGTATGGTGAGTGTACATTAAGCTGAGGGTCTTTTCACCTTGTTCTTGGTATACCTGGCCCTGCCAGCAGCGATGCCCAGACGGATGAAGTAGGCCTCAAAGTCACTGCCTGAACCCAGCTTACTGATCCTACACAATGCAGAGGAGAG
>OOFJ01131807.1:0-10359 GCA_900323375.1 Benthosema glaciale | reverse complement strand
TTATAATATAATGATGAATAATTTTCATCCAGAAAGTTCTGCTGATGGACAACGCAATCAGAACTGCAGATTCGCTTCCAATCTTCCGCCGCAGTCTGAAAACGCACCTCTTCAGACTCCATCTTGGCCCATAACACCTGCCCTAGCCTCGACCTCCTAGAGGCATAAGCAAAGACTCGACTTAGATAACATTCTTATGTAGACTCAGATAGCAGTTTATGTAGACCTATAGCATTTAATATAAACATAGCACTATATAGTATATAGTTATATATGCATATCTTTAATTAGTATTAGTATAATTAATTTCTACTGTTACGTCCTTAGCTCATGTATGTATGTAACTACTTTGTATACGATGTATTAACATGTTTTTCTTTTGTTCATGCTTATGTAAGTCTAAATGCCTAAATTGTAAATTTTAACAAACAAGAAACAGGACTGAAATGAACAACGACAACATAATACCATCATGGGAAAGTGATGAACTTCTTGAGCTACTTAGTAAGAGGATTCACACTGTCATTCAGTTAAGACTACATTCTAAAAATATGTGTACTAAATCTAGACTAGAGATGTCTGAAATGTTTCGTTTCTTTTTTTTAAGATCGTTTGCTCCAGAAGTGATCAAACTGATGTTGACTGCAATAATAGGTTATATGAATATATAATATAAAATAAATACAAATTGACACAATTCAGTCAGACAGTGCTCAACATACTGTACAGTGATGTGACAGTCCGACACACACACACACACACACACACACACACACACACACACACACACACACACACACACACACACACACACACACACACACACACACACACACACACACACACACACACACACAAAGATATTTATAGATAAACAATATTAGCGTTTGCGAGAATAGTGAATTCAGAAGCGATTACCGTTTCCAGTAAAAACCTTTTGATGCCCTATGGGCTACGTTTTTTTGACCATTGCAAACTCTGTCTGGAACATTTGTAGAGACATTTATGATAATGCCGGGTAGTGCGTTTTGGTGTCAATTGAGAAAAGAATGTGGGAGGAGAGGAGATGGATTTAATTAGTTTTACAGATTTGGAGAGAAACAGCATGATGGATTTTAATTCCTCACATCTCAAAGTATCTGAATATTTTCTGCTCAGGTGGGGCAACATTCTGGTTGCAAAGTGGCAGCACATGTGACTGGTTTATTATGAATCGTTTAATACAACTTTTGATGGTTGTTTTATACAGTGAGTAGGGCCAGTTGAGCAGGTTTGGCATAGGACTGCTAGGGTGACCAGATCCAAACTGTTCATTTGAGGGACAGAAGTATTGCATGTGTGGGACATGTGGGGGAAAGGGACGAAATGCAAAGATAGCTGATCTACAAGCTCAAAACGCGCCGCAGTGCGACACGTTTTGAGCTTGTAGATCGGCTATTTTTGATAGACAGTCCATGCAATGTGGTCCCTCTAGTCTGAAGTGAGTGTGTGGAAATACAGTATAGTGGCCCTCTCTCTTCTTCAAAGTTGCCCACCACTGCTTTAGCCTATAGGGGCATATTACTCATGTTATTTTAACAGACTTAAAAACACTAGCAGGAAAAGAGACAACGAGAGAGCTTTACAACAGAAAGACAACTATTAGGGGACTAATAACTATTAGGGCATTTTGAACACTGATGCCTGCATGCCAGTCACAATGTGGGACAGACAGGGTCTCAATATGAACACTGATGCCTGCATGCCAGTCACAATGTGGGACAGGGTCTCAATTTGTGGGACGCCTGAAAAGTCTTGGAAATGAGGGACTGTCCCACGCAAAGAGGGACATCTGGTCACCCTATAGAGACTGCACTTTTTAAGTGGTGCAACCACTTCACTGAGGATCTGTCTAAGCACGAACCCTGGGTCTGTCTGTCTGTCTGTCTGTCTGTCTAAGCACAAAACCTGTGGGGTCTTCTGGGGTAACTTGGTCACTTGTGGGGTCCACAAAACTTATGGGGTCTGGGGTAACTTGTTGGTCTGGAAGTAAGTTCCGAGGAACCCCCAGGGTTCCCCCACCCGGAGTTGCACCACTTAACTTCACACGGGTGTGATGTCTTTCTTCACGAAAGCACATTTCCTGGTAGAAGCAGTAGCAGAAGAAGAAGAAGAAGATTGGCAACTACAAGAGGGTCCGGCAGTAGATCCGCCCGGCCACTAATTACGTCCTAGCGGTTTGTAATTCAATTTTCTGGTTTAAAATTGCCAGGAAAACAAAACAGAGCAACAAATCCTGCCATATTTCTCAGTATAGTATAGATCCGGGCAGCTGGAAAACAGCGACACCCATAAAACAAGGACTTTCATTGTTTTCCAAAGAGACGCAATAAAAGTTAACTGGGCATTACTCAGGCTTAGTACAGTAAGGTATTTACAGCAAGTCTCAGGTTTCTGTCAGTTGGGAGGGTTGAACAGGGCCACAAATATAGACCCGAATGCTCAGGAATACTGCATGGCAATTTGGAAATTAGCCAGCATCGCCATCAGTTGCACTGTCTGGGTTTATGTGAGTATTATGTTACACGACTAGAGATGAAAGTGCTTTACCACAAAAAAATGGGTCCATGGGTAGGACACTTTCCAGCCGGGCTCATTCACTCCAATGTAAATATCATGGACATTACCCGTTAAATACTGGTTCATTTTTGGGGCCTAGACGTTCAAAATCTCTTCCAAAACGGTCACAAGGCCTGCCATATGCACTGGAAAGATATGTGCGTGACATTTCTTTTTTAAAAACAATGTTTTATCATATAGGAAAACTATTGGTGGAGAGGCTTGTCCATCACATGTTATGCTTAGCTGTGATTGGACCATAGCAGTTTGGGGAGGGGCTTACTGCAAGGTCTATTGGTGGTCCTTTGAACTGAAAAGTTAAAGAAACCAGTGTTGTGCAATTGTGCAATATCTGGAAAAGGTGCAACTTCTTCACACCCGTGTTTTAGCCTCAAATGATGCTGGGGCTGTGGGCGGGGCAAACAGTTCATGGTCTTTCTCCTTCCCTCCTGAACAAACACAGACCAGACCTGTTTATGATCACTAGCACTCATCCCATAAAGTAAATGACCATTTCCTATGATTGTCTTAGCCAAGATTTGTCATCAAACAGTGGTCACGCACATAAATATTCAACAATAATTCCCCACCAATAATGCACATCATCTCTCTTCTTATCATCTCTCTCTCTCTGGTACACAGAGCAGAGCACCATGACTCCACTACTTCCTCCGAGATGTGTATGTAAGTCGATCCGGCCTTTCCGACAAGAGGAAGGTCCCATTAGCTGCCAGCCCAGGAGCACCCACGGGAGACCGGGGGAAAGAAAAGTAGCCCGCTCCCTCCCCACCCACCACCGGCATCATAACATTACTCATAAAACATTCACATCGCTATGAAGCCAAGATTGGTCACGCCAGCCTTCCCTCATTGGCGGAGGGCCGATCGGCCCAGAGCTGGAGACTGGGTTCCATTGGTGCGGTGCCGTGCGAGGGGAAGCGAGGGGATGGTGATCGAAAGGTGGGGCGAGAGAGAGGGGGGAGGCTGCTCAGATCGATCCACCGACCGACCCGCCCGTGTCCTCAGCCAACACAGGCAAGGGCAAGTGAGTGTTGTTGCAGGGCTTTCATTGCTCTCGTTAAATTCTCAGCGCTGTGGAGGGAGGAGTTTGATCTGGTGTTGTTATTATGGACAATTTCCAACCACAGGACTGGACATAATATAGGGCTCCATTTGCGTCGCCCAGCCCGGCCGCTAAACCCCTTTATCCCAAACTTCTTTGACTTTTGTTACAATTTTGAAAACAAAAATGTAATAGTTAAATGGCCAGTGTACAAGCTCACAACATGTCAATGTAGATTAGCTAGTTAAACTATTCAAAAATGTTTTTCAAAATAGTAAAAAAATGCAAAGAAGTTTAGGGATAAGGGGTTTAGCGTGTGACGAAAATGGAGCCCATACTGCCAGTTCATTACAAAAGGGTACAAGTAGGGATGTCCGATCGCGCTTTTCTGCTCCCGATCCGATTTCTCAAAGTTTTTCGATTTTGAGTATCTGCCGATACGGATTTTTCCAGATCAGATATTTGAAAATATTTGAAAGAACAGGTTTATGCCATATCACGAATAGTACAATATCCCAAATCACAGCAATATCCAGTCTAATATCATGATATGGATATAATATTGATACTAGGGATGTCCCGATCATGTTTTTTTCCCCCTTTTTGCTCCAGAACCGATTCCGATCATTAGAAAATGACGTGATCAGCCCCGACTTCCGATCACCAGATCGGATCGGGACAACCATACAGTACAAATGTCAAACACTAAAAGGGGGGGGGCTAATAAAATCACATTTGATATCCAATTTAAACTAAAGCAGTAGGTAGGTACTGTATTTGATCTCTACCGAGAAACAAAGGACCCCCCAACGAACCCATACCACAGTGAGACCAGAGAGTGCACAAATTACACTCAGCTATGGAAATTAATTTAGTCGTTGGATCTGCACAGTGTTTCAAACGTTACATGGGTTGAAACTAGGGATGTCCCGATACACCTTTTTTCATTTCCGATCCGATCCCGATACCACAAGTTCTGTGTTAGCCGATACCAATAGCAAATACAGATACCAGAGAATAATAGCAGACTCCTCACTAAAATGTGCACTATAGTGTCAACCACTTACCCCTGTGTCGGATCTGTGGTTAGACTGGCATATTTGCCAATACCGATATGACCCGATAATGACAAATAAGGGCCAATACCGATTTTCCGATACAGTATTTGCTGATACCGATATGACAAATAAGGGCCGATCCGATACTTTTTCCGATACCGATCCAGTATCGGCACATCTCTAGTTTAAACTGAAGCTGGTCTGGTGTGAGATGACCTTTTCTACCATCCAGTCATTAATATAGCACTCTGGGGAAAGCATTTGAAACCAACTCAAAAGCGACCTCGCCCTTTTAATCATGTGCTGGTCTCTCCTCATGTAGCCTCGGAAACACAGACGTTTCTTTTCCCAGGGAGAAAAAAAAAAGTCTGGGTCCGAGTCCACTTCAATAGACTATGCAGTAAGCCCCTCCCCAAACTGCTATGGTCCAATCACAGTTAAGCATACCATGTGATGGACAAGCCTCTCCACCAATAGTTTTCTTATAGGATAAAACATTGTTTTAAAAAAGAAATGTCACGCACATATCTTTCCAGTGCATAATATGGCAGGCCGTGTTGACAGATTTGGAAGAGATTTTGAACGTCTGGTCCCAAAAATGTAACCAGTATTTAATGGTTAATGTCCATGATATTTACATTGGAATGAATGAGCCCGGCTGGAAAGTGTCCTACCCATCATGGTAGGACACTGGGGAGAGGGCAGGGCTTACACATGGTAGGACACTGGGGAGAGGGCGGGGCTTACCCATGGTAGGACACTGGGGAGAGGGCGGGGCTTACCCATGGTAGGACACTGGGGAGAGGGCGGGGCTTACTGCAAGGTCTATTCGGCATACAGTATCGCTGCACATCGCTCACTCTTTGCTCATTTCTGATCGCCTAGACCTTTATAAATTGACAGACACACACACAAGTACACACACATACTCCTCTCTCTCCATCTATCTCTCTCTCTCTCTCAGGCCTGATTCACACTGGCAGCCAAATCTAGCCTGAATCAGATCCGAGTCACTTCAGGATTGAAATCCTATTGGTTTACTTTAAATGAGTCATGTGACCATTTAAACCAATCTGATTTCAATCCTGAAGTGTGTCAGATCTGATTCAGGCTAGATTTGGCTGCCAGTGTGAATCAGGCCTAATTATTCTCATGTTGCGTGTACCTTCTCCCAGGGGATCCTGCCGGCAGCTGCCTATGCCAGAAAAAAACTGTGTTGGGATCCAGTCTACTCCTCATGTATAGAGCATTGCAGTCCCGCCCCCTTTCATGACGACGCCCGTTCCAGAAGTGAAATCCCCATTAATTTTCCTCAGACTTTTCAAAAAGTATTTATTAAAAGACGATTATGCCGCGGACAAAGCCAACTCGCGTCGTGACAAATCATGACAATAAACACAATGTTTTGGGCCAATCAAATAATTTTTAAGATGACAAAACGAAAAACAAAGTGCCCTGCCGTTATTTTCTTCTTACTAATGATTTGATTGGCCCAAAATATTGTGTTTGTTGTCATGATTTGTCACGACCCGAGTTGGCTTTGTCCGCTGTGTAATCATGTTTATATAAATCATTTTAGAAATGTCTATGAGAAAAATGAACGGGGAATTCACTTCTGGAACAGGCGTAGGGGGCGGGACTGCGATGCTCTATACCGAATTTTACCAAACGTTTGAGATGATTTCTTTGAAATGCCTGTTGGCAGGAGATATTCTCTGGTTTGGGCTGCAAGCTTTGGATATTTTTCATAGTCGACCTTTTGCATCGTGCCATATTATTAATATTAACACTGCAGGCTGTTTCAATAAATAACTTTGATTTATTTACCTAAGTGTAAATCAGAACTTTGAACAGGAAGATACTTAAAGCAAGTTGTCATAAAAAATAAAATAACGAAAAACAAATAAAAAAATAAAACCAGTCTAGGTAAACCCTTTTCTGAATAATAATATACATCATAATAATATGCATATGTTCTTGTTCACCGTTTTAATCTTTGACCACCAAAAAGTTGGATGCTTTTCAATGTTTTTTTTTATTTTTGCGATGTCCCACTTTGAGAAAAAACATGATTCGGTATTGGAGGCAATTACACTGTTAAGAATAGTGTGTGGGGGGGAGGGGGTGCATCATCTGAACAACGGTCTGGATGGGAGATCAGTTTAGATCGAGTTTAGGTACCTCGAAAATACAAAAACCGCATGATAGCAAAAAACAATTCGCTTCATTTTTAAAGCCTTCAACCAAAACATCAGGCTAAAAAGGTGAACGTTGACAATGTTATCATTTTAAACCCACATTTTGACATTATTAATGGCATCCACATAATAAACACCAAAAGAGCCATTGTGGATTTCCTAGGAATCAAAATCTCCATGAAATGAAAGCAAATGTGAACAAACAGGGAGAGCACTTTTTACTGAGGCGAATAAAACACGCCACAATAACACCGCACAATTTTTTTTTAAAGAGTTACTTTCCTTAATAGTGAAAACAAACTAACATAAAAAGATGACTATTCAATCATTACACAAATAATGCATACACGTTTACATTAAGGCACCTGAAAGTAAAGGGTTTGTGATGGGTTTACAAATGGCTCAACTATAGATAGTCCTTGGGGTTAAAACATAAAAAATAATCTTAATAAGGCCATAATGTTGTGAGCTTTGCAATAGTGCCGGACCGGTCAAACAATCCTGTTCCGTTTGCCATTGATTCAACACTAAAAAACAAAAAACCAACCGACATCTTTCATAGACAGCCATAACATTTGAGTCAAGTTGAACAGTGAATGGACAGTTAAATATCAATGGTGATGAAAGGGGAAGAGTACTGTCTGTGTATTTGTGTTATACATAGTAGAGGCATTGTGTTGCCTCCGCCTGACACTTTCTATTATCTTGTGTTGTTCTACTTTTGTATTTATTTTCATAGTGTCCTAAATAAATCAAAACCGTTTAGTAAGTACACCAACACTGACCAAATAACACTCTTTTCTAAATCACTCACAGGTGAGAAGACAGTTTTTTTCTCAAATGCACATTATGTCTAAACCAATGCATACAAGTGCAATAATATTGAATGAAGGAAGCAATGGCCTTATTTGTGTCCAAAATAAAATATATATTATATATATAATGCAGAGAGGGCATTAAGATAAAGGAATAGCTGGTTTGGTGGTCAGCATTTAGTACTACAATGAGAACAAATTGAGGAGTTGCTCTACATTCAAATTGCATCAACGGAACTCGCCATGATAAACAGATCCCCACACAGATACAATGTGGTGAGCATTGGCCCCAAAAATACCCATTTACTGTTTACTGTGCATAACCAAACGGTACGAGAGCCAATAGTCACAGAGTTGTTTTTCTGTTTCTGTTTATCACCCAAACTGTATTCTTCTTCCATTTATCAGAGGGGGCGGGGCATAACCTGAAGCCTAATATAAATTATGCTCCGTTTGCATGACCGCGTCGCCAAAAAACAGCAAGACCTCCCGTCGCGGCGCGTCACCCCACAACACGTCGCTGCTCTGCTGTTGGCGACATCGTTGCGTGACGAAGTATTAAATATGGGGCTGGAGGTTCATTGACCATTTATAAACCCTTCAGAAACGTCCTTCATAGGTGGTACCTCACTGTAAAGATTCTTTAACTGTGTGGGAGGCTGGATATGATTCTTCTGTTATAAAACCTGCCTATTTCGACTGGCATAAATAAAAGGAATGGCATTGTAAAAAAAAACAAAAAAAACAAACAAAAACAAAATAAAAATCATAACAACAATAATAATTATAATGATAATAATAATAATAAAAATGTGTGACTCCTTTTTAAGTTACTAAACTCAAATATACACAGCGACTCCTTTAGTATTTACAATATATGTACACATCTTTTTTTTCTTCTTTTTTTTTTAGTTTTTTTCTTCTTTGATCAAATACCTTAAACGGTGTTGCTGTGAAACGGAACTCTCCAGGTGTACGATAACGATACGACCGCTCGATACGACCGCACGATACGACCGCTCCGCTCTCTGTAGTCGGGACGACTTTCGAGAACGATTAGGAAAAAAAAAAAAAAAACGTCAAATTGGGGCAGCGAGACTTGAGCCAAGCCTGAAGAGATTGACTGAGGCTCGTGGAAAAAAGGCACTTGCTACCAACTGAAATACTGCAAAACATCTTTTTTTTTTTTTTAACGAGAGCTTTCAGCCGAAAAGATGAACTGAGAGACGTGAGGAAAGGGAGAAAACAAGAAATACAGTAAATGGAAGGCCACGTCTTAAGCCTAATTAATACTACATAGTACAACAGCGCCACCTGCCAACAAACAAGAACTCTTCGGTTTTCTTTTCAAGCCACAACAACGCGCTGCAATCAAATCTATCTAAAGAGGTCGGGAAGCGAAGACCATACTTCCGTACTACGGTGGAGTCCATATTCCTCCCTGGGAGGAAACGGACATGTGCAATGTGCATGTACAACATTCTGGTCTCCATTGCGCATGTCTGTTTACTCCCAGGGAGCAATATGGACTCCACCCTTAGTACGGAAGTATGGTCTTCGCTTCCTATCCTTGCTCTACTATCCTTGTCTGCAATGCAACGCGACCCACCGTTTGGCTAGATTAAAAGTTCTGGACGGCAAGCCACACCGCGGTGCGATGGAGTAGGAATGAAGCTTTAGGCACTGTGGGGCGTCTCTCTCTCTCCCCTTTTCTCCTCTCCTCTCCAGGCCATGTGTTTTTGGTAAGGCTGACGCAGGATGGCTGCAGGCGGATTGGCAGGCAATACCAGGAAGTTAGTTACAGAGCGATAAAAAGAAAGGGGAGGGGTCACCACCACCACCGCGGTTTACGACGACGACAAACCCCCTTTCCACTGTCCGTCCGTCCGTTGAAAGGATATTTAGCATCCTCTCGAATCTGTGCCCCCCCCCCTTTCCCATGAACAGGAGCCCGATGACAAAAAAAAAATTCAAATAAAATAAATCACAATCATTGTAAACAAAAACTTCCTTTATACAGGTTCAGTTTGCTTCTCATTTTTAGACCAGTCATCATTGCTTGGTGAGTGGTAAAAATTCCAGGAACGAAAAAATAATAATAATAATAATAATTACTGAGGCCTTCTTTCGCCTCGGCAGAAACATTTCCTGCCTCATCTGTACATAATGAAAAAAATAAAAAAATATATAGACGTGAACGAAAGCCAAAAAAAATAATGAAAAATGTTCACCTCGTCCTTGCACTCGGACGCAAAATGAAATTGTTCTCACAGATGAGACAAAACGAAGAAACTTAAAATATGAAAAACTGAAAATGGCTTATTTAAACAAACTCAGCCTTTTTTTTTCCTTCTCCTCTCTCGATCTCTCGCGGTCCAAGAGAGTCGTGTGGCTTTCCTTCTTCGCTCGCTCTTTAATCTGGCGAGTCCTCTTATATCTATACAAGGTGATCTCTGTGGTCTGGCCCGGCCGTCGCCAAGCTGGCGTTGACATTATTCCAGTGGTTGTATTTGGGGCTGAAGATGGGGGTCCGGTGGGGGGCTTTGCCGAGGGGCGAACCGGGGGAACTCTGCGCGGTGCAGATCACGGTGGCCCCTCTGTTGGACTGCCCCGCAGCCTTAGAGTAC
>OOFJ01131795.1:0-10297 GCA_900323375.1 Benthosema glaciale | reverse complement strand
TGACCCCAACCAGGTAGGACATTTCCCTAGAATAAAAGTCTACATTTCCAACTACTGTGGCTCCAGCTCGCAGCAATAATAGGCCTG
Organism: Benthosema glaciale; assembly: GCA_900323375.1. NCBI lineage: Eukaryota > Metazoa > Chordata > Actinopteri > Myctophiformes > Myctophidae > Benthosema > Benthosema glaciale. The sequence goes on along the minus strand of OOFJ01131795.1, from coordinate 10,210 downwards.
CCCTACACAACACACATGCTGGACAATTAAGTGTAAGCTATTGCCTATAGGCCCTATAGGCTGTGGCTCATTACTGTGTTATTAACAATGTATGGACCTGAATGAATGTGGCATATGCCACTATATAAGAGCCATATATCATATGTTGCATATATGTCATACATATCACACATATGCACATACTGTATATGATGATTATGTCACATATATGAACATATACGTTTCATACAAGTCCTTTCTGTGTGGGTTAATAATAATAATAATTATGTTCCAAAAGTGATGTCAATGTCATGCAAAGCAAGGACTTAGTTATTATTATACCTACATTTCAAATAGGCCAATGTGCCAATGAGTGGATTACTGAGTGGACACAACATGTTTGTTTTTGGTATTAACAGTATTTAGGCCACCCCATTTGTGTGGATAATGTAGTGGGCATCCCTGGATTTATGGAAACGTTAATCTACCCCAATGTTCCTCTTGTACTATAGAGGGAATCCCTGGCTGGCACCACACTCAGTCACAATATTGAATCAGCAACTTTCTCTGCATTTCTCAGTGCATAATAATAACTGAGTAGTAACAAACATTGAAACATCTGTTATACATTTGAAATTCGAAGAAGAAGGTGGGAGTAGATGACATGCAGTCTGTATTCAAGCATTCTCAGAAGAAATGCTTGGTATGAAACATAACAAGACTGTACTGAAGCAGCTGCGTGCATGTGCGTGTGTGTGCGCGTGCGTGCGCCTGTGTGTGTGTGTGTGTGTGTGTGTGTGTGTGTGTGTGTGTGCGTGTGTGTGTGTGTGTGTGTGTGTGAGAGAGAGAGAGAGTGAACACGTGGTTAAACATGTACTGTACAGGGCAAGGCCTCTATGGATGTTTATCTTATTCTATTTTATATTCATGAATCACATGGTAAGGTAATCAGTCAAACTGTCACGCTTTATACAAACGTACTAGTAATGGCCACATATTTGAAGGATATTAAATACCATGCCAGTGTTAAGTTTCATGTGGTTAGGTAGGTGCAAGACCAGAGGCAGAGTCCACCATTTGTCTACTGCTGAAAGCTGAGAGGAGTATAGGCTGTGTTTTGAGACATATTAATGTTTAAGGCAATTGGACTCTCCCTTTTCAGACATGAATGTGTATACTATGGATGTAACACAGTCACCTCAGTCAGTCCGTGTGGCGTTTGTTACGCAAGAAAAACAGGTTTGGTAGCTCTGTTGCTACTGTAGCAACACGTGCAGGATGGGAACACAAGGAATGCGCCTTCAACCGAATGAGAACCTTACTCCACTGTCACAGACACTGCCACATGTCATAGCAAGCAGAACATTACACAGCAAAATCCAGTTAATCTAACTCTTGAGTGTAAAGATTTACCCGTAGCCTACTATGAAAGCAAGTCATTTTGCTCAAGTCTTTTTTTTCTTTGTTATTTTAAGTTACACCACAGTATTACTTTATTTTTAGGCAGAGGAGAGAGGGACATGCTTGTGAATCTATTATTAGCGTTCTGTACTAACTGACGGTTATAGAGGTTATAGAGTATATAAAGCCTGAAGGCATAATTTCTTCCATCAGTCGATAAGATATGAAAGGGTACGTCTGGTTGGCTGTCAGAGGATGTCTTGCTGAAGAAAGGGTCTCACTTGACAAGCTGACAGAAGGAGTGATTCATGCATAGCGTTCTATTATTATAAGGTTATTAAGCAATTGGACACAATAAAGTCCAATGTGAACAACTGCTGACAGACAATATGCCATGCATGAAAGTGGCATGCCTCCTTGTGGTGTGTAATGTTTCCTTTTGAGGCACGGGAGGAAGGAAAGTGTTTTAAAATGCATGCCAACGGCGGGCACTGATTTGGTTTGTTGACCTTTTAAAATCAGTGCAACAGCCCTAACAATTCAATTCAAAGGGCTTTATTGGCATGATAAAACATACGTTTACATTGCCAAAGCAAAAGGCACAACACAACAGTACAATATACAATACAATCACAAACCCTAACACATTTTTCATCATTTTGAAATGGACCAGTTTCAATTGTTCTTTTTGTAACCACTTACACATTTAAGACCAAATTCATTCACTCTAATAGTGCAATAGTATCCGTCTTACTGTATGACTGCTTATCTATTTAGGCAAAGCTGCATTGTCATAACAGCTAACCCTTGACTCTCTGCACTCATGCCAGTATTAAATCCATTGATGGACAGATCAAGGTCTGTCTGCAGTCTAAACTGTTGCCACTGGCCTTTCCCCTGTGCTCTGACTTGGAACAGGATCACTGTTGAATATCTTCCGACGCGTCCCCAAGAGCTCTGAGTCAGTGACTGCCTGCATGGCTGCTGTGTTTCAAAAATTGACTGCCTTGCTGTGGTCCAAAACGTACATTAGCAGATTGACAAAAAGCCAAGTGAGGTGACAAAGAGAATTTACTAAATGTCCCTATGTCTGGCAACAGGCCAACAGCACATACACTCTATAGTAGGGAGGATTATCAAAAAAGAAAAGAAAACAAAAGTGATATTTGAATTAAGTGAAATCACTGAATACACCTTTATTAAATCAGAGGCTGATTGTGTGGACTGACTTTGTAACCTGAGTGTATATCAGAGTATTTATTCTTCATTTTCTAGTTTTTGTCAACTCCATAGCACTGGATTTCATCCAGTGTTAAATCTATTTGCTGTATTAGAATATAGCGAATGACGGTCTCTATTCGTCTCTATTTCTGTCCAACATGATTATTATTTGATTATTAATAGCTTATTAGATCTCCTATTTTACTTATTGTGAAAATGTTCACCTATAATGGCCGTGCACTACTAGACGCCAAGATGAAAGTGTTAATAGTTTGAAGTAACAAAATCTGTCAGGCTACAACAGTAGTATGAATAACAATCTGTGCAAAACAAGGTATGTAGAGATCGAGCTTTCTGTCTGTCGCTTTTGACCCTCATCAGGGTGAGATGTACGGGAGCCTGTGTCTTATTGTTTTGTGTTGACCTCTCTGCTGTGTCCACTCAGGCGGGTGGAAAAGCACTGAGTGGGTGTTGTGACCGTGTTGAGGTGCAGCTGGAAGCACACTATACTATATAACAACAGGCCCTCCCTTCTTTCACAGCCTAGTAGGCAGTGAGTCAAACAAACCAAAGTTCAATTAAAGTGATATATTTGTTGAGAAATTAGATCCTCTTTTGATTTTTTCTCCACCGGTGTTGCAGCTATTTTGCAAAACATGTCTTTAACTTCAATCCATTATCCAGCATTTAATATGATTTCTGTGAACCTAATTTTCCCTTTGGGGCTAAGATGCAAAAGACCAATGTTTGTTCCAGCAAGAAGTCACCATACTTGACTTACATTTAGATTTTTCTTACATTAGAAGCCAACATGCCTCTTTGTTTAGGTGGCTAGCTAGTAGCTACAGTAGTTACTAGTTCGTTAGCACACATTGGGGGGATACCCGGATAAATCACAGCTTTCTTTACGTTCAAACAATGGACACAAAAGTAAACAAGATCTTTCTTGTGCTTAGTGTAAGGTGATTATGTTGACTTAAGCAAAGCCAGTCACGCGTATGAATTCAAGGAATCTCTGTACAGTATGTATTGTAGTGTAGTTTGCTTTGAGGTTGCTTTGAGGTGCCATTGAAGTTAACTTCAATGGCAACAGGCGTTGGATTTGTTGCATTCGTTTCAGTAGCACTAGTACTGGTACACAGTCGGTGCTTAATACTGGTAAATATGGATGGCCCTTTGGTCTCATACACATATTCTTTGTTCATCTGCCTTTATTTCCAACCTCATATTATACTGAAACAATATATAGATAGATAGATAGATAGATAGATAGATAGATAGATAGATAGATAGATAGATATTTTATTTCGGTCATTTGTTAAAAACAATACAGTTGTTGAGCATACAGTAGCCTACAACTTACTACTTAGTCAACAAAGTGACTGTTTGGTCGAAAAGGTTAGGGCTGAAGCCGAAGCTTAAACAATACACAATAAGCTCTGGATGTTGGAAAAAGTCTCCTTTGGTTTAACCACATGTTCTGTAGAGTAATCGTGTGGTTTTTAGTTTCCCTGTGGTGTGGTATGATGGTGTTGATAAAGGTAGAAGGAACTAAGGAAAGTAAAGAGAGATAAACTACTTAGTTAGTAAAGGCTTGTGCTTATTTTCTCTTAAAGGTCAAAGGGAGGGAAGGTTGGAGCTAAGGACAACCAGGGGAACACGTTTTTAACATCTCTGTTCCTTCGCATCATTTTGCCTCCGTTTCTGCCCTTGCCTCCAGCCCTCCACTCACCGGCCTTGAATTCGGTTTACTGCAAATAATTAATCAGATCAAATGCTGCGGCTGTGGGGGCGTCATCTTACTTATGAATAATACACCTGGCCTGTTAAATGTTAAGCTGACACCACTATGTTTATATCAATCAACGGCCAAGTGGCGCAAGCCATAATACAGTGCTTTGTTGCCTTGACTGTGATTTCAAAAGCATGCATTATGTATTTTGTTATTTTACGTCAGGAGCACGGGGACTCACAGACAATCCTGAAGGCACCATATTTGTGCATGTAGTTGGACTATTATTATTGACTCATACAGTAAAGCCTATTTCATGCAACATCTCACTCACAACCATCTTCTTTCAAAAATGACAAATCAACACTTTCTTCAGTCGATTATGCCGGTACATTATTTTTGTCAAGTGACATGTCACATACGTTTGTCACTGAAGCATAAATTAGGCTTATAGGGAAACCCAAAAATGCAGCCTAGCTTGTTTTCTTTTGCCTAGTGGTAATTCTTAATAACATGTTTGGGTGTGAGTCTTGTCTTACAGCCTGTGCCAAGCTGTGATCTCCAGATATTGACTGGAAATGTTCAAGTATTCCTGGGAAATAAGCCAGTTGACAGAATGCAAACGTAACCACACCCTGACTTTTACTGAGACAAGTCAGAGCTTTGTGTCAAGCAAAGAGATGATTTAGTATACATACATGATGTACTCCCTTTTTCCTCTGTATCTTAAAGGACTCCTCTGTCTTTCTCGAGCCCTGCACGCTCCAGCTCCGAAGGCAGGCACTTTAAATGTTTGACCTTAGAACGGCCTAAGTAGCCACAGCAACAACATGGAGGCGGGCAGGCAAAAATATTTGATCTCCCTGACTGTCTTGTTTGGATGAATTGACTTCTTGTGTGGGAGTTTGAATTTTCTTTTTCCCACACAACACTCTCATTCACCTTTTACTGGGGATGTCTGTTTCCCTACCTTTTCCTATATAATTTCCTGCATTCTGTATTGCTATTAATATACATGCTCAAAACCATCTAGAGTAGGAAGGATTGAGGCGTTTTGATCTTTGCCGGGCCAAAAAGGGAGGCGAAAATTATGTTTTCACCCCTATTCGTGTGTGTAACTGTGCGTGCGTGTGTGCGTGCGTGCGTGCGTGCGTGTGTGCGTGTGTGTGTGTGTCCACCTGTAGCGCTGTGTAGAGCTTTTCTTGCTCAACGCTGGCCCAATTGGTGTCAAATATCACATGTACACTCACTCACCAGGTCAAGGAAGAACCTCTACCCCAAATATTTAAAATAAGTCTTATGGTGGCACTATAACAGCCCATATTTTGGCCTATACTCATAGGGACAAAAAAAGAAAAGCCACCTGTATTCCTTGGATCACGATAGAACCCACCATAAGACCATGGCCATTTCCACCTATTCTTTTCTTCAAAACCCATTTTACTTCTACTTCTACAGATTTTGTCAATAACTGATCGGTATGCACATCATCTCTGGGGATCTATGAACAACATCATGCATCATTCAGATTTTTCATATTCCATTCTGATTGGCTAAAAAAATGCCAAAGATCTTGAAACGATCTACCCCAAATGTGAATGAACATAGGGGGGCCTCTAAACAACAGCAAGTTAAAAGCAACTTCACTTGTCTAAGTTGTCTTGCACCCAACAAATGCTGCAAATGTCATTGTTGAATATAATATAATGTTGAATAAAATATGCAGAAACGTGCACATTTTATTTTCATCATACTAGGTACAAATAGTCTGGTGAGTCATGTGACTCACCAGACTGGGCGGGCCTAATTCTTACAAAAATGCCATATCTATAATGAAACACATCCTTAAAGCACTTTCACTTCTGCCCGTAGTGGGCCAATGCATGCACAAATGCATACAGTTGCAACATAATGTTGTAGAAATGGTACCTGCCCAGCCTCCTCGTGCCTTGATGGACTGACACAGCCCTGATTAGGCAAACAATCCTGGTGGAGAATAGATCTGCAGAGTGCACTTTTATAGTTACATAATTCCTCTTCCTCTAAAACCAAAGCATATTTGCTCAACAAGGCCTCCTGTAGCCGTTATCAGATACTGTGATGGATTTGTGTGCAGAATGCGGAGCAGCTGTTTGTTTTAGGACTCATTGGTGCTAAAACAAGTCATTCAGTTGACCTTGGCTCAGAACACTCTTGCTTTTTAAGGGGCTCTGTCATCAATAAGTGTCCCCCTCCTCTTCCGCTGTGCCTGGTAAATTAAGAGTGTGTTGATTCTGTGGTCTCTGACGTAGGAGGACTTTTCTCATTTCATACACAGGAAAAGGAATGTATTGAAGGTGCGTGCCGGTAGCCGACCAGTCGATACTCATACTGTATCGACTGCATAACCATAACGTCCCCGATTCAGTTCCAGCTGTAAGACCTGTGTTGCAGGTCTTTCTCCCTCTGTCCCCACTAGATTTCCTGTCTCTGCTCTGTGTAGTCTGGAAAAACTATGACAAATCAATGCAGAAGTGGGTTCACACATTCTGCTGCATTGCTAAAAGAAGTCTTGTATTCTCTTGCCTTGACTTGTGCAGTTTGCCTTCCTTCCTTGACTTGAGTCACAAAGAGTGTCCTTGTGATCTCTGGCATGGATGCAACGCTCTGCACTTTCAGTTTGTGTAACAGGGAAGCAGAAGCAGAGCTGCTGACCTTCACTTCTCTTGTTTCTTTCCAGCCTAGGTCTGTTTTGTCTTCAGTCAGTAATGAGCCTGGGCGTTCCCTGGCCCTGCTCCCAGTTCTGACAACATTATGCTGTTTGGCCTGTGCTTTTGTTGACTAGTCTTTTGTCACACTGAAAGTGTGTGTGCTATTCTGTTGGCCTTTAACTATTTCAAGTTCTTTGAAAAACTGTATGCTCAGAAAAGCTTTCTGTATACAACGACATACCCGGCAGATAGACCACGTCTCAACTGCAAATCAATAGCAATTCGACCATATAAATAAGCCTATTTCCTGTCAGATTTCTGTACCTATCAATAAAGGCAGAAACCAAGTTAAAGTACCATTTTGTTGTTATAGTTTACTATCCTTTACTTTAAGTCTACTGAATAGATAGAACTGATGTTAAACGCATGAATTTAAAACATACTCACATTGAGTCTACACCTGCATGTCCTGTGCTGCTACTACAGTATATTTGTCTTTTAAAATTCTACCTCATTTATTATTTTAATCTCACCCTCATGTACTCCCCCTGTCTCTCAGGTTCCAGAGGTGATCAGTACTATTCGCCAGGCATCTAAATCGGCTCTGACGGGAGATGCAAAACCCAAGCAGGAGACAGCAGGAGATTTCTACAACTCCCAGAAGTTTGAGGTTCTCTACTGCGGCAAGGTAGAACCCATCAAGCACATCTTATGTATAAAGTACGATCCTTGGTGTTAATTTAACTGTAAGGGTCCGTCCTCCTATCTTCCATCTAAGATGGTGCTAAACTGTTTTTATAGCGCCACATTTTTAGCACCAACTAGATACCAAATCAGTGTGCACTGATTTTGCGCGTGGAGGTGTTTTGGTTTTAAAATGAGGTGTGGTTAGGTGCCGTGGCTTAAAATATGCGCACACATAAATCGCACGCAATTAAAATCCATTCGATTTGAACACCTCACTCGTGTTCAACAATTGGTGTTGTCATATGCAACCAATATAAATATCTGATCTACAAGCTCACAACTTGTCACAGCAGGTTTTATCTATCTATAAATGCACAACATCTCTGTCTGCGTGTACAGAACTCCAAATGTTTGTTGTGTGTACGTCTGTATTCTACATAACTCGAGAGAGATCCGTTCGCCCCACCATCAGATTCGTCACACACTTCCACGGGAAGTGCAGAACTGCCACAAAAGGCCCCTCTCTGCTGGGGCTCTGGACAGGGCCCCTACTGGCCTATTCTGACATCACATCACTCCATATTTGGGCATGCCTGACAGAACTCCATATAGGAATAAAGGCACACATACATAGACACAGATACAGAAATCTACATACAGTATTTGGGCATAAAAGGGACACAGACAGATGGGTGGAGCCGAGCGGGTAATCGGACATGGGTACAGCGGGTATTGCATAGATCTCCAGCTTTGTTACCGACTCAGTGATCTACAGCTGGGCACGGTGGGCACCAGTCTAGCTAATGTAACGTCCAAACCGGGCACAGACACACAGCGGACACATTTGGCATCCTTTAAATAGCACTATTACTGTGGACACGCTGGCAAGACCATGTGCCATGGCGCAAAAGGTTGGTTTTAAAATAGGGCCCCTAGAATGTACTGTACAAGTTTACTCTTTCAGGTCATTTCATTTGGAAACTTAAACTAACACTCAGAATGTTACAATGTACTATTTACCTTTCCTGCTAACAAGTGGACTGAATCAATTTATTGTGGTGTCATATAAATATAACCCCAGGTGACAGTTGGACATAAAAAGGCTCCAGCCACCCTCATCGACGACTGCAACGATAAGTTCCACCAGCACGAGTTGGAGCGCAAGCGCCTGCGTTTGCTCAACGGCCAACGGAGCTCCATCGACAACGAACCGGTGGAGTTCACCATGGGGGGAGACGGAGACCCCCTGTCCTCTGTCCTGAACGAGAGTCTGGAGAGTTCCGACGGCCTCGGAAGAGTGGATGACATGTTGAACGGTGGAGGTATAATATGACTATGAATGAAGCCCTTGTTTGCATATAGGTTTTAAGCCAGCTTGTTTGGATTGATTTACTGTAGCTTCAGGAAACATGAAGCTGCATTTATTGCCAAGTACATTTAGACACAGACAGTCATTTGAACTCTGCATTTAACCTATTCTAAGGAACAGTGTTCATTGTTTGAATTGGGCCGCTTTCTCCTCCTCTGGGGCAGAACTACAGGAAGAGAGAGCTAAGGCCTGATTTACACTGGCAGCCAAATCTAGCCTGAATCAGATCTGTGACACATCAAGATTGAAATCCGATTGGTACTTTTAACAGGTCACCGTCACATGAGTCATTAGCGACTTTAAGATCGCTCGACCGTCCGACGTGCGACGTCAAAAATGAATGGCTCGTTGCTCGATATATAAACCTTGCGGCCGTCGGAGCCCATGCTACGACGGCAGAACACAGCTTTTGGCGTCCTGCCTGCAACGTCGACGACAGGGAAGGTGCATGTACGTGTCACCATGGAAACCAGAGACGCCGTCGGCGTTGTCTGTTTTCTTAACTATTTGGGCTTCTGTGGCGACGGCGTCGGAGCACTTCCTCGTCGCGTCGAAGTCGCAGGGAGGGCGATCTTAAACTCGCTATTTAAACAAATCAGATTCCAAGCTGGATGTGGCTCAGATCTCTGATTCTGGCTGGATTTGGCTGCCAGTGTGAATCAGGCCTATGTACATTTTTACAACATAGGCCTACATTACATACAAGAATCTACGTCGTCATGAGAAAATACGCGATGGCCATGAAACACCAGGGTCTTGAAATTGTATGTACAGTCACAACACTGTATGTTTCCGTGTAAACCTGCATATCCACAAATCATCAGAAAATTGCATATATTCTGTAGCAGCAGCCATGACCGTAACATAACGCGCAAAACTGGTTGGGGTGGTCAGTAGCACTTGCCCTAGCCTCGACCTCCTAGAGGCATAAGCAAAGGCTCGACTTAGATAGCATTCTTATGTAGACTCAGTTAGCAGTTTATGTAGACCTATAGCATTTCATGTAAACATAGCACTATATAGTATATAGTTATATATGCATATTTTTAATTAGTATTAGTATAATACTTTCTACTGTTACGTCCTTAGCTCATGCATGTTTCACAATTAACTACTTTGTGTATGATGTAT
>OOFJ01131789.1:0-15432 GCA_900323375.1 Benthosema glaciale | reverse complement strand
CAATCTAAATAGTCTGCACTGTTTGTTTACACATATTGTCAGCATAAACCAAAATTGATAAACTGTTTAAACTTAAAACTTGTATCTGTTGTATGTTAGTACAATTATAACAAGAGCTGCATGGAGATTAAAACATGTCTATAACTATAATGCTATTTCAGAAGAAGAAAAACAATTCTATTGTTGTTTTTCAGTGTATATTTTCAGTATATTTCAGTTTGCGGAGTAGATGACAAGTGACATGAATGCCAAAGAGAATGTTTCTGTTATGTTTTATATGTCACTTTTTTTCGATATAAAGCAAAGCTTTCGTTTCATATTTTGACGTCCTGTCAAGTCCCTTTGAAGGTGGTTAAGCTAGATTTCATTGGTGAGAGTTCTCTGAGTTGCTCTAGGATTCCAGCATAATTTGATTTGTTTTGTCACTTCGCTAAGCGAATCATGCTGGAAACCAGGCTACTGAGACATTATCATTATTGTCGTTTTCACTTATACAAGTAGCCCCTTCAATACAAGCTGTCGCTTTACATATCAATAAGGGACAAAAAGGTTTTGACCGTCAACCTTAACATCACTGTTGCGTGAATAAATCGTTAATTTCGTTAATTGTCCATGCTGTCACATAGCAATGTGACATACAATTAACGAAATAGGAGAAAAGCAGGATGTACCGTTACCATATGATAATCCTTACCAGGTTAGCCCACATCTGTATAGTCAGGTCATCGGTGTGGCGTGATGCTCGAGACTCAGTGGGCTGCTGAAAGAGCATGAACAAAAATGTCTATTCAAATCTTTTCTTCTTTTTTTATGATGTGTGTAATGTACACTCTCTGTGTTAAATTAACACTGATACAGTGTAGCTCTAATGTAGCTGTTATTCTCATGTAATGACACACCAAGAATTCTTATACCACCATAGCTACATTGGCATTTGCCCTCCAGAACAGTTTTTTGTATGTACTGTATGTGCTTATTCCAGATTCCTGCATGAATAAGCACTTCAGGATGCATACAGGTAAAACACACCGCTCGTTAATGCATACATACAAACAAAAAACAAACGTGTAAAATGAAAACAATACTGGGGGAAATGGGGTCAAATCTCAGTCACTCACAGCAAAGGCGGCAGGGTCTCTCATAAGGGGTGTGGTCTGCAGAAGGACAGTGAAGTCATCTCTGTCACCAAACCAACGTCTCTTTTCAAGGCGTTCGTCCAGAGCCTCCTGTTCAATGTAAATATCACACTTGTGAGACGTTAGGGGCGCCTTTTTATCTGTATTGAGTTGACCCACATGACGTCATACAACACACCACATGACGTAACGTCCTATGCCTAAGTTTGTGAGGAACAAAAGTTGTCATAAAAAGTTCACACACATGATGTCACGGGAGGAAAACACTCAAAGTGAGACGTTGGAGGGGCTCTCAAAAACAGGTTTATGAACCATCATCAGGACCAAGGAACGTAACGTCCAGAACCGTTGCTTTTTATTATTATTTGTAAAAAAAGAAAGTGAAATAGTGAAAATAGCCTATCTACAAGACAACAATGTGTCCTACCGCGACACGCTGTGAGCTTGTAGATGGTCTATAATAACTATCTATTTTAATAACTTAATAAGTAAGACACGTGAACGTGTGAAGCGAACGCAGTGTATTTTAAGTCCCTCTGTAATTTTCCCTTTGGCGCCCTCTGGTGGCCAGTTGCAGCGTGACAGACAGACAGACAGACAGACAGACAGACAGACAGACAGACAGACAGACAGACAGACAGACAGACAGACAGACAGACAGACAGACAGACAGACATGGCTTCCATAGTAAGGGCTCACTGCGTTCGCAATAACGTGAAATATGGAGACTACGGTTTCTGTCTGACAGTAAGTTATTACAAAGTTATTATGACATTGAGGGACACAGTAGTGAGTGACACACCTGCAGGACTTCAGTGAGCACGGCCTTCAGTAGTCGCACCTCTGGTTCACTCTTTGTTTCCATGCATGGACATTTCCTGCACAGTCAAATCCTTTGGTGTTAATTCAATTCTGAGATACAACTGGAAGCATATGGGCCCTAGTGCCTTACCCAGTGCCTTACCCCTAAACGTTTTTTTAAACAGTTCAAATTGCCAATCTACAAGCACAGAATGTGACAGTGCAGTAGATCGGCTAGTTGGACAATTTTCAAAAATAGGGCCCTAAGTTCTTATATTAAGCAAACAGAAATCCCAGCAGATGTTTTCAAGATGAGTTTATGGAGTGTTTAGCTTTGACAGTGAATCAGAGAGAGGCGAAATTAGGGCGGTGGTTACGTGTGATATAAATGTATCGATCAGTCAGTACATTTTGACAGTCACTACAGTATGTTGCTGTTGTCGCTAAGATATCTTAGCAATCCCACAAATAATTATGTGCAATAAATGAACCCTGGTGTGTGACAGGCTTTGAAAATTAGCCGCTTTATCAATACCACTTATAGGGCCAATCAAATGAGAAGTCACCTGTTCTGGTGAGCGTACTCTCCGTCCCACAGGGTAACACTGATAATGGTCCTCTTCAGCTACGGAGGCAACAGACACAGTGGTCAGACAGTAAAGTAACACAGGTGTGACGAATGGTAATAACAACATGGAGGAAGAAACATACAACAAGAAAACAACCTGAGAGTGCAGGAGCTGCAGAGCAGCATCCACCTGCTCCACTGTGGCTCTGATAGAAGACCTGACCTGCACGCACGCACGCACACGCACGCACGCACGCACGCACGCACGCACGCACACACACACACACACACACGACCATGACATTACAACAGAATTTGGCCCATTGAGATTCTGAATGCTCTCCTCTATTCAAGATGGTGACTGGTATGATGACAACTTCTATGCTTGTGTATTTAATATATGTCTGTCCTCCCATCTGCTTTGTTTTGTTCTTTTGTGTTCTTATGTAAGAGGAGGTACACAGGGTGCTTATATTAAAAAGGTGGAGATTGCTGTAGAACCACGCCAAACCATTACCAAGACAGCTATATGCCTCATACTAATTAATTACCCTGACCAACCCCTGCAGACAAAAGGTTGACTGACGTGTCTTTTTGCACAATAATCACAAGATGTAAGAAAATAAAGGTCCGTCTCTCCTACCTGTTGTTCCTCACAGGCACAGAGCTGATCCACCTGAACCACTAAGAGCACCAGCTTCCAGTCTCTGTCTTCGTCAATGGCCTGCATGAGACAGATACAGTCACATACTGTATGACTAAACCCTTTTATTTGATATTGCTGTAAGGCTTTGCTATGATATGAAAAGTATAAATTTACTGCGTGCGTGCGTGCGTGTGTGCGTGCGTGTAAAATGTTTGGTTAATTCCTCCTCAAATTGCAGATCCTCAGATGACATCAGCGATCTAACAAGGACTGGGCAGCGTATCAGTCGGATCGGGCTTCATAGAGGCCCAAACCTCTAAACTAAACCAACTTTAATAGGCCTATATGTCAGGTTATCCCTTTATTTATAACAGGAATTCAGCCACTTAAATACCTGATTGTTCTGCAGAGAGAATGACAACTCCTCTGCCTGTTCCTGCAGGTTCCTAAAAAAAGTGATATTATTGATCCTGTCAAACTCCATTTGTCAGTAACCATGAATAAAACACAAACAAGCATATCTCATTTATAATAATATGTTGTTGTCATAATGTACCTGTGTTGGACAAATTGAGGTGAGTGCAGGCTTGTTTGGTCCAAGATGAGAGCAGGGTTGAACAAGGTCATCATCTCTGACAGAGGGAGAAGATTTATTTTTCAACTCCAGGATTTATTTGCCCACAAACAATGTAGGCCTATTCACAGACTTTGACATACATCATGATAGATAGACATACCGTAAGCTATCGCTACAAAGAAAGTTGGCAGCAGACTAGCGTCGGGAGCTATTAGGGTTCATTAAACCCTATTATCAAGGCTGTCTGAGATATTATCAATGTCGTAAAACGATACCATACAGTAGTCTAAAGCACCTAGTATCAGCCTCTAAGTGAGAAGCAAAGTAGAGTCCCGGGAAAGACGCGCTGTGATTGGCCAGTACAGTAGTCACTTTGAGTGGCAGTGTGCCGTGCCGTGCCTCCGCCAAATTGAACGCCAATATGGCGGCTTCCATAAGATACATGTCGCTCCAATGAACTGCAATCTAGTTTTTTTTTATATGCGTGGAGGCCAAGTTCAGGTAGGCGGTGGTAAGGTGAAAACAGATTTGAACATTTTCTGCACCTTTTTTAGAGAAAGAAAAATCTTCCTCCTAGTAGGCCGATAATCATAATACCTGATGCTCATGTTTTAACTCCATCTTTAAAAGTCCATAGACTTGGCTGCCATATGACGTAATTTCAAAAGCCACTTGTGCAATATTTTGCAATCTGTATTTGTCCCCTCAATGGCTATTTAGTGTGGTTGCCTATAGTAATTGCCCAACTTTCTTTCTTTCTTTCTTTCTTTCTTTCTTTCTTTCTTTCTTTATTTATTTATTTATTTATTTATTTATTTATTCCGTAAACTTTTTATGGTCACTGACATCATGTGGGTCAATACATCATCATCATACTGTACTGTATGTGTCCCAGAATTGCACCTTTCTAGATATATCTACCATTTCCATCAGCTCATACTGTATGTATCCATTATGGTGAATGTTACAGGACATCGACAACATGGATGAATGTTTTTAGCACATTGTATGTTCTGTAAATGACAAAGATATAAGTTTGGGGCATTACCATGGAGTCTCCATATCACTTTGGACAGTTCTGTGCTGCAGGGAAAAACAAGATCATGGTTTTAATAAATCATTATTTGTAGACAGCGTGTAGACAGAAATATTGACTGCATGGCTGAAGCTCTCTGGTCCTTTGCTCACCTGTGCAGATCAAGTCCGATGGTGGAAAGTACAGCCACATCTGAAGGCTTCACACTATCAACTGGAGAGAAACCAAATGATGTAGTTTGATTTGGCCTAACTTAGTTTAATGGCAGTATGGAACAAAAATATTAACTAGACATAAAGAAAACAAAACAAAATAATACACCCAAGGCGACAGGATGCTCCCGTATGATTCGGTTGGTTTGTTATTTTGTATGAAATAGTTCATCTCTTGTTTTCTAGGGAGTATGTTAACATTTAGCCTACTTTACTTACTTTATTTATTTATTTTGACAGGACAATGCATATTAATGGACATTACATAAATGCAATGTAACACCGGATTTAGCAAAAATGCTAATTTTCATCCGCAGTCCAAACACCAGTAAGACGCCTGAGGGCGAGAAACAAACTCGACCTAAAGGGCGAGGCTGTGTGCGCACATCCGCCTGGGTGACAGCAGCCTATGGGCGAGCGCTGGCGCTTTGGAATGGGGGGTCAGATCAACATATCCGTCTGGGTGACAGAAGAATTAATTCTGCACTGACCATATATGGAGCGTGTCTTGAGTGTACAGGGTTTGATGAGGTCAGATCAACATATGGAATGTCAGAACAGGTCAGCTCCATATGGAGATCTATGGGTGGCAGCGGGGGCAGTGTCTTGAGTGTACAGGGTTTGATGAGGTCAGATCAACATGTGGAATGTCAGAACAGGTCAGTCCATATAGAGATCTATGGGTGGCAGCGGGGGCAGTGTCTTGAGTGTACAGGGTTGGATGAGGGCCCAGGTATAGGGGCCACAAAAAATGTACGATCTCATAGTAAATGCTACCTGTGGTCGCAATAAAACAAAACAAGCAAACAAACAGTACCTTACATTAGGAAACAAAGAATTTAAAAACAAAAAATTTAGCAGCGTTCTTTTTAAGGGCGATACGGATTGGTAACTAACAGTAAGTTCAAGTTAAGTTCACATAGGCCTTTAAGTGAGCTCAATGGATGGATGTCCATATCAGTAAAAGAGCAGACAAAGCCCTGGCTTATATTGATGCTATTAATGTTATCACCTATCACTTTGTTCTGCTGATAAAAAGATGGACAAAAAGAGACATTCCGCACACTGTAGAGAAAAAACAATATTGTATTGCGAGTACAACGTATGTTTGGGTCCAACTTAACTGATCTTCATCAGGTATCCCGGACTGTAAGTGGAGATATAGTGTATCCCTTTTTTTCCTGTCTCGTGCATTGGCTGCCTGCTTACGCACCTGTCCCAGTAAGTGTGCAAAGGGACCCTTTTTCAGAAACTGCTGATAACGTTCCCATAAAATCAGATTTGGCATTTTATTTTTTATATTTATTGTAAATTGAGACAATAAAATAAATTGAGAAGTACCGTAGATCAAATTTGAAGGATAGTGCGCATATTCAAACTCCCTAAAATCTAAACCACTGGTAATTCTATACTCAAAACTCATAGCAATCTTGCTCTTCAAGTCTTCAATCTTTGTGAAACTCAGTGCTGTTTACAGTATTTATCCAGTTGTAACTTTGAGAGTGCACAAATCTAACCCAAACCCTACACACACTTTCAGAGTTAAATGAACACTGAGCCGAGGATTGATTACTGTGTAGTCGCTGTTGTCCATGTCACATAGCCTACCGGTAGAAGGAGGAGGCTGGGACGGGTACATCTGGGAACATGGAAAAGCCGTTCCTGGGAACACATTGAGATGAGAAACAGTGAAATATTTTAATATAAATGTATGCAACTTTATATCGATATGAACCTCATGAACCAATTATAATCCTCGTGAAACGCTGCACTGGTTGCTACAAAAGGGTGAAAAGGATGTTTTTACTGGCCAAAGATTAGACCCATACACAAATGTCAATTACTGTATATATCTATGGGTTGCAACCCGTTGTAAGATTGTAGGTCAGCAATTTTTGCACAATGTTTTCTCCAGAATAGGGACACTAGGGTTCAAATGATTAAATTACGATCACAGCTACCTCAGCCAAAAACACTTTTTTACCAAGATAGACACTGCACTCACAAACAGCAGTCACGTTCCACATTGTAAGACCTCTCATGAATAAACTGTGACTCATTGAACAGCAAATGATAAAAAAATAATGGAAGTGCAGAAATCGTAGATAGGCCTACCTGGTGTCCATGTGAGCCCCAACAGTACAATTATAACCAGCAGAGGAAGCATCCTTAGAGAAGAGGCGTGTTGAAAGTTGTCCCTGTGAATCTTTCTTTTTGTTCTGTCGTCTTTCCCAACTCCCCTAACCTCTGTGTGATTAGCAGTACACCTGTCTCAGGTATAACAATATGTCATAAACTCGCACCAGGGGCAGGGACTGGCCTGCCGCTCAAAGGGCACGACCATGACACTTTAATACCACACAGATATGCTCAAATGGACACTTTTTGTCATATTGATGAAAGACAGAACATCCATTTGGACTCAATTAACAGTACAAATATAAAACTATATAAGTCAATCAACACATTACATTACATTTAGGCTTTTATCCCTGATGCTGATTATTAAATTACCTTTTGTATGGGTTGAAGAAACGTTATGCTGTACATTATGTTATAATTCAAATGGCTTTATCAAGTCTCCTAGAATTACAAGGGGAAGCAAGTTCATTATTACATCATTCAATTTAGATAATTGAGAAATTAAGGTAAGTAATCATTGATCATTATCTAGTCTGGGCTAAGATAAGGCATAGCAGCTAAGCTGTTTATGAGTGTGTTTAAGCACAATTCGAAGACAAACCAATAGTAACTACTAGCCTATTGCAGAATAGGTGCATCACCTTTAACCTGCCCTTGATTAGTTTACCTTCACATGCATGGCACTATCTGAATAAAAAAGTACCTGAAGGACATTTCCCAGCGTGCTGGTATTCTTCTGTTTTTTTGTCTGACTTTGAACCAAGGTGAATAATCATGCAAGCAGTGTGTAAGGTTTAGGTCCAATGTGAATCAGCGTATAGGGCTGCAACAGCAACTATCAATTATTTTCCTAAAGACTATTCTATTACTTTTTCAATTCTTTATTTTTTAGCGTAGCCGATTGCCTTTTCACCCCATTTTCTCGCTAATTAGGCCTTCGCTAAGTCCCTCCCCAACCCGTTCTTGTCCAATAGGCACGTTAGCAGCGAAGCAATCTGCAAATATTTGGGAAAACAGCGGCACCCCTGTTGTTCAGTTAGTCTTGAGAGACTAGCAGGCAGCGAAGAGACAGGTAAAACTGTCCTCACCCATTGAGATGCATGTTAAATGATGGGATTTCTCCATATAATTAATGGATAATTTCAGAAGCTAAACATTATATCTAGACAACCAGGCCTGTAGTAGGCTATGCACTGGGCAAATGTTCATGACCTTATTTAAATAAACTAGAAATACGAGGACATGACAGAGGGATAAATCAACTTTTAAACCACCCGATAGGGTGGGATTAGCGAAGGGCTAATTCGTCCTACCCCCATAATGTGTCGCATCATGACGCATTGTGAGCTTGTAGATCTGCTATTTTCAAATGGACAAAATAGGGGCCTGATGTGGTTAATGTAGGTTTTGTAATAATCACAATCTTCAAAGTAACTAGTGTTCAAATAGTAGTGTAGAATAAAGATAATGTAGTGGAAAAAATGTAGTGGAGCTGAACGTTTTGGACCTGAAATGTAGTGGAGTAGAAGTAAAATAATTAGAAATTGGAAATACTCAGGTAAAGTCTAAATACTTCAAAATTGTATGTAACTACAGTACAGTAAATATACTTAGTTACTTTCCACCACTGCTAGTGCAGCAACGGAGATGGCCCTACACTGCCACCCTAGTCTCTGCAGTGGTGGGGAGGAGTAGTCTGTCATTGTTTTATATCATTTTATTGCTCTTAGATTATAAAAAAAACGTGTACATGAAACCATTATTTTATGGAGTGTCATCAGAACAAATTGACTGGAGAAACATGCCTTTTGTTATTGCACAACAGTGACACTGTTGATTATGTATCTACTATCTCCTGATTAGAGAGGTGAGGTGACGGCCACAAGGAAGGTCAGGAGAAAACACTAGAAGCCAATCGACTGAATGAACCCGTTTTATTCTATTTCCTTGAATAACCTGTGTGGACATTATTTAATTCCGTCATATAAATTAGTAATTTGAAATAGGCGCTTCTCCTTTCAGAAACAACAATCCCATACGTGCTCATGGTTTAATCATTTAAATGCATTTAATTTAAATCTAGCCACGTGAAACCTAGTAGCACCCATTTTCTGTACTATGCAGCAAGGTTTCAATACAATCACAGCCCCATTGACAGACACAATAAAATGGGGATGGGGAAACAGGGGAACCAAACACACTGGTGTCTAAAAGCCTCACTGAGGGCGAGCACACTTGCACGTCTAAAAACTGACACGAGCCGCGGAGCCGCATGGCTTCTTTGGTGGTATTTGTATTGAAGTCAATACAAAATAAGCTCCGTCCGTGCGGCACAATGCCGCAGAGGCAAGCGTTTCCTGGACGCACACTCTTGCTCGAGTGTGCTATGCCCGGGTCGCCTCCCTGATTTTCCCCCTCTGTCTCCCCTCCCCCGTACTGCTTTGAGAGACTGTTCCACCCATAGACATATAAAGGTATAGACACCTCTTCCGGCTCTAGGGCGAGTGTCAAAATTGAAGACACAATTTTCCCTTTTTCCATTTCTTGCCCTGGTCCTCCCAGTGCACCTCACCGTTTGACATAACCTTTGGAGGTCACTTGATGTCATCCTACAGTAATGTTGAGTGACATTCAAATGAGTTGAGGTTTGTTTTTGAGGGGCGCTATAGTCTCTCTCCTATGTCTAGCTTTGAGGGTGTTTGTCCTAACACAAACATTAACTGTAACTGTAAATGAATGGCCATTGTTTGTGTTTGTGTAAACTGTAAAGACAAACATTACATAAACACAAACATTGAATTACAAAATAAAGTAAAGTGGTTTACGATCCTCACTAAATGCGATTGTTTCAGGTTAGCGCCTAATCCAATTGTACCCTAAAGACTTGGAGTAGAATGGCTGCCATGCATGTGGAGTTGGTGATTTAAGACCAAATTTGACGTGGTCGCTTAATTTTATCCACAGCTGGATTTGGCAAGTCTGTGGTGTAACATAATTAAAATACACAGATTTGGCAGGTATGTGGTGTAAAAGAATTAAAATACTCGGAATGTGTCAATAATTATTTTTTAGCAGGCAATTCAGATTAGCTTGCTAACTTGGTTTCACTGTGTGTTACTGTGTTTGAGCCGAGACTACAGCACACACAGAACAGCCGAGTGGGGACAGACAGGGATTAACCAATGTGGTACATTTTTGCTGCAGGAAGGTACATGTGTGACTCCTGATATAAGAACAGAGGTTGCTTTTACTTGCAGTCCCTTATCTCCAGTCAAGGACAATTCACTCTTGAAACCCTGCAAAGTATACTTTCTATCTTCCCCGAGCTGTGCTTATCTCTGTGCAGGCTTAGCTAGACCGAACGCTTTGTTCATTATATTACCTGTGACAATGCTTGTTGCATTTCCGTGCCCGAGCTGTGCTCCTCACCACAACAGGTTTCCTAGTCTAGTTACAGTATAACCCGTGTGGATTTGAGACTGTCCTGCATAACTGCATTGCTTATCGTGGGGAATGGGACAGTGATTTTAGGACAGTGCTTAACAAACTTTTACATGCCAAGAACACCCAAATATCCATATAGCCCCATCACTATTGCATGGGGGGAAAGCCTGGAATCGTACAGTCCGCATCCCAAATGCATTAGACACAAGTATGTATACTTGTCATGTATATGAGACAGTAAATCATCTAGAAAACTGTCTGATATATTATAGGATAGATGGCAGACTATAGGGAAGATATAGGGAAAATGCATGATGGGTTCGTCGAAAACAAAAGCCGTAGTAAATATTAAGCTAGTGGTGTGCACAGACATTTTGAGGGGCAAGTGTGTGGCGCGTGTGGAACCACTGGCTGCCTATAGTTAATAGTGTGCGATTTATAGATTTTGGGGCATACATAATATATTTGAAGCTTTTAAAATCCAGAATTGATCGATGTCACCATGGGCCACATACTGTAGTACACTGTACAAAAATAAAACAAAATAAAATAAACAAAAAACTAACTTTCAAAAGGGCACATTGCTGTCCATAGGTCAATGGGGTAGGTGCTCCACCTACGGTACAGTAGTGTCTGTCTGTGCACGCCCCTGTCTCTCCCTGGCTGGAGCCTCCAGATTAGATGCAGTAGACCAGAGAGGTTCAGTATAGCAGAGATGTGCATACAGTAAGATTTAAGGTGGCTTTAGCCCAGCAAAGCAAAGCAAAAAAGCAAAGTTATTTGTTTACCCAGGGTGAATGGACTAAGCTCGAGATGCTTATTTACAGCCAGACCCTGCATATTTCATAGAACATTTCATGGTAGGGGTTCAATGCCTTGCTCAAAGGCACTTCAGCGGTGGTAATTTTAACATGCCGGTCCAGGGATTCAAACTGGGGACCTTCTGGTATCAAGACCGCTCCCCTAACCGTTCGGCCACCACTGCCACGAACACATGCACACATGTCACCTTTGTGTCATGAATTCAAGTCTCCATTAGGTGAGTAATTGATAGGACATTTTTCATTTTGGGGGTGAACTATCCCTTTAATTACCAAATGCCCAGCCAGCAAAACCCAGGTAAAGTACAACTACGATAAGGTAATATAAAGGATTAAGAACTGCCACGAGACAAGATACAATTAAATAAACATACAATAAAAGACAATTAAAATGAACACATTAAAGGACCACTTCACCACTTTTCAACCTATCTTCATATAACTGGTCCTCACTAATGTTCATGATAAAATACCACAATTTCTTTCTACTTGGTCTGTGTCTCATAGGAGGGCTGTGGGCTGGGCAGTTCAGAAACCGTCCTCCATGCGCATCATCGCTAAACAGATATTTTTTTAAACAATACTTTTTTGAAAAAATATTTATATTTTTATTATCATGAGAACGATGGCTTTCATTTTCGCATTGGAACTTTTCAGGAAAATAAAGCCTGCAGTTTCTATTAGCATTGGATTCCCCATCGATGATGCGCATGGAGGACAGCTTCTGAACTTCCCACAGCCCTCCCATGAGACACAGACCGAGTTGAAAAAAATGGTGCTGTTTTATCATGAACATTAGTGAGGACCAATTATATGAAGATAGGTTGAAAAGTGGTGAAGTGGTCCTTTAAGGTACTTTGACAATGGGGCTCAGTGTCTTGCTCAAGGACACATCAACACTAACTCTGGGGGAGCCCGGGATCGAACTGGGAATCTCACGTTTCCATCAAGCCACTCTAACAGCCACTCGACTGCAACCACACACAAAGACAATGAGAAAATATTGACATTACTGTGAACACGGAACTGCTCCAGTGAACCAAAGGGTATAATATAGCCTAGTCCAGCTGGTATTTCTCTAGTGTGAATAGATTGCTCACTACTACTCATGACGACACGGTGACTCTGAGTCTCTGACCATTATTTTTATTATGATTTTTTTCAGTCTATGGCTGTGCACATAGTTACAACATCGCAATGTGATTGGCTGAGGCTGTATGTACGTCATGCGTCGGTCGACCAAGTGGTACTAATCAGCTAGCTGAGTCATCACTGATCATTTTCCCCCTACACAGGTTTAACTAAATTAAAAGAGGAAAGGTGTTACCCACTGTCCAGTGTGAATCTACATGTTGTTTACATGTCAGAAACAATCAGGGAATTGGATCTGTCTCAATGTCCCCCCTCCTACAAGGAAAATTCACCTCTGGAGAATCGTCTGCTGGCCATCTCCGATGTCTTTCAATGTCGCTACGCGGACACATATCCAGGCCGCAGACCTTTACTGCTATGCCCTCTCAATGAATGTGGGGTCAGGAAATTTGTCTCTACGACCATCCGGCCCAGACTGCTGCCCTACAAAGGGCTCTACAGCTGGGAGGGCTGTGCCTCCTTTATCGCTGACCACTTGGTGATGGAACATCTGGAGTCCTCCGTCAGTCTGCCGACATACCTGTTCTCACCCAGCTTTGTGTTACAAAACCAGAAGGGCACATGTTTTGACTTCTCCACACTGCTGTGTAGCTTGCTGTTAGGCACTGGCTATGATGCTTACTGTGTCACCGGCTACGCAGATAAAGAGATGTGCATGCTCAACCAAGAAATTGAGGAGTGTCCCCTTCTAATCACAAAAGAAGATGTGACGAAACAGGAGGAGGTACGTGCTGCACTGCTGAAAGGACAACAGGATAAGCAACGATTACATCGATGTCGCGAGAGGCACCCTTCAGACCCTTTGCTGGTCCACTGCTGGGTGTTGGTGTTACTGGGGAGCCGGGGGGTTGAAGAGACCTTCTTCATTGATGCACTGTCTGGGAAGAGCTACTCCACAGCTGACAAGCGCATTCTCGGCGTAGAGAGTGTCTGGAACCAGCACAATTACTGGGTCAACATGCAGGATGGCTGCAAGAATATTTTGTATAACCTGGGAGACCTAGATAGGTGGGAGCCCTTGCTGTACAGCTCATCCAGCCAAAAGCTGACACTCAATGTATCGAGAAAAGCTGAGGAGAAGGTGAAGTTGGAGGAGGAGCAGCCAAAGGATGAACAGCACGAGGAGGAAGAGGCCCAGCTTGGCAAAACAGATTCTCTCAATGCCAATAAGGGTGAGTGCAAGGCTAAACATCTAAAAGATTTTGTGATGCCCGCATCCTGGGTAAGCAAACTCAGACTCTCCAAGCAAGATCTTGAGACACGCTACCCCGGGGGAAAGAAGGTGACCCAGTACCGTAAAGCCAAATTGGAGAGTTTTGCACCCTATCTGCTTTCAAACGGACTGGTCACACGTCTCACTACTTTTAAAGACTTGAAATGCACCCAGCCCAGCATAGTGAAGGAGTGGTTCCAGCACAGACATGACCACTTGGAGGAGAAGGAGAGAAATCTGAGACCGACAGACAAGAGCATCACGTATGAACGCTTCACACTTGGACGCAGCTTCTGCCTCAAACACTATAGGTATGTGACTCCAACTTCAGAGACAACTCAGGAGATGGAGTTTTATGGGCATGTGCGTTCAGATGGCCTGGTAAGGAGGGTGCAGCTGCCAGGGGAGACGACAGAGATCTATGAAGACAGAGATGACTTCCTCTACTATCGCTTTATTGTCCCAGGGCTGGAAACCGATCCGATAAAAGTGATAGATCGATTTCATAGGAATAGAAAGAAGGTGGCCAGTGAAGATGTAGCAGAGAGAGTGTTCCTTCGCGGTGATTGCGGTGTTGAACGCATTGAGGAGACCTATCACTTGGAAGACGAACGCATTGTCCCAGAATTCAAGAACTTTATCAAAGTGGAAGCAAAAGAACCAAAAATAAACTTCAAGAGTGCCTACACATATCAAATGACGCTGGAGCTGCAAGATGAAGAGAAGAGGGTCATTCAAGCAATCAAAGACTCTGAGATGGAGGCGAGAGAGATCCTAGCTGCCAGAAAGGAGGAGGAAGAAGGCATTAAGCTCATATTTTCCGTTTACAATGACAAGGTCCCAAAGACTCGACCCAGAGATCCCCAAGAGGAAAAGAGCCGCAAGCGGTTTCAGAAGCCAAGCCTGGAGGACAGGGACCAGTTCGGCAGCCTGGAGGACATGGCCCAGCTTGCCAATCAAGAGAGATTGGCCCATGAACAAGACAACAGGGGGCTATTCTTGGCAGAGGTGTGTCAGGAGGTGTTAACATGTTAACATCGGTGCAGTGCTAGGAGCAGGAAGAGAAGGCTGAACTTTGCAATCCAGAGACTCTAACTCAATATGAAAAATAACAAATGGAATTAAACGAGACAATAAATAATGAAATAAGTAGTAACAATTCTCATTATTGGTGTGTCAAAATCAATAAATATTCACTGTACTAAAAAGCCACAACGATTGGCTGTCAAGAGTCAAGACGTGAATTGTCATGCATTCACATTTCCCAGTTCGCCTCATCCAATGCACATCTTTACATTGATTTAGTATCTAATCGATGTGCACGGAAACATCTTCACCTCCTGTGGGAACACGCCTTAAGGTTACAGGATTAGACTAAAATAAATAAATAAATACATTTTAAACATGTGGATCTCGATCCAAATGGGAGCCATGCCGTAAAAAAAAACAAGTTTAATAATGACGTGACCTCCCTGTGGATCTTTGGCATATTGATGACTTTAGTCTAGGACCTGATTTAGATTTTTTGTTTCTTAAACAAGATAATAAATATTCAGGATGTTATGTCCTTGGTTCATTTGCTAAACTCAAGGCTCCAAACGGGTGCAGCCAAGGTGACTATGACCATTATTTTTTATATGGCATTCAAGTAGTTCCAACCCCACATAATGATTGGCTGAGGCTA
>OOFJ01131788.1:0-10561 GCA_900323375.1 Benthosema glaciale | reverse complement strand
TCTATTCTATTTAACAAATAACTGTGGCCATCATAATGTGGACCTATAATTATTACTTGCGCGAGCGGAGCGAGCGCAAGTATTGTTTTCAGTTGTTTTTTCATGCGCTTCACTTCTCGAACCTCGATTGGTTGGATGAGTTGATGATGTAATGGTGGTGTAATTGAGATATTAATCGTTATTGGTTGAGAGTGCCCCTTTATAAATCAAACTCCTGGCATTCCCTTTAAAAACATTCTTGATTCCAATCATGTCCTGACCTCCATACTATATATAACTCTTTGTTTGGTGTTAAACGAAAGGACGTCAACCTTTTTAATGGTATTTACATAATACATATGCAGTATGGTATATATGATGACGACAACAAGATACGTCACAAGATCTTATAAATCAAGTTTAAACAGTGTGATAGGGTAATTGTAGTCGAGTTTAATCAGCAATCAGCAATCATAATCATCAGGTAGTATTAGTAATATACTGATTTAAATTGATTATATAGATAATTTATTATTTGTTGTGAAATCATTTTAATGGTCATGTAAGAAGATACATAAATTACGGCAGTACCTGCGCTCCGCTCGCTCAAGTAGGCCATGGCCTACTTGTGTGCAATGCGCAAGTTGGCACTCGATTTTCGAGTGCAGTTCTAGTTAATATTATTATGCAGGGAACCCATATAACTCATGGGACAAAATTGACCCTCATCATCATGTCAAATGTGTACAAGATCAGAGTCACAGACCCATAAGAGTCCTTCTGGAACCCTTTGGACTGTCACTGGAAGGGTTACTGAGACAGAGAGAGAGAGAGAGAGAGAGAGAGAGAGAGAGAGAGAGAGAGAGAGTATGTATAATCATGTGTCATCTTCAGAACGTTCGATGGTGAGGATGTGGTTCATGAGGCTGAGCTGATGCGACGTGCAGCGAACACCTATGTGATGAAGGTCCGGGGCTTCTTCAGGGGCAGTACACCCAACTCCCCCATGACGAAGGTGGGCATGGTCATGGACGTGATGGAGAATGGATCCCTCCACTCCTTGCAGGTCAGATTGTTTTCTCTTCTACAGACTCAACAATGTATGTAATAATGTAATAATAATCTTGCAATAAATGCACAGCAGCTCTTTACGTACAGTACGCACGTCTCTAATTAATGTAATCTCGAGGACTGTTTGACCAACTGACTTTGAATTTGCCACACGCGTCGCAGACGACTCGAGGGAGCCGAGAGCAGCCATTGGGTTGGTCGGATAGGCAGTTATCCAGAAATGCCAGAACACTTCTGGTTCTCATAGACCGGTTATGGGCCCATGAGGCACACAAATTACTCCTGTCACTTTTTTAAGAGAGTATCACTACTCGTTACGACTATAAAAGACACCTGTCAAATGAATCAAACTCTTCCATTCCAACCTCTCCACCACCATGGGTAAGACCAAACAACTTTCAAAGGACATCAGGGACACGATTGTAGATCTGCACACGGCTGGAATGGCCTACAACAGGGGTTCTCAACCCATGGTCCCGAAATTAATTTGGCGGGTCACCAGATGATTAAAAAAAAAAGAAAGAACAAAAAAGTTTTAAAACTTTTTTTTTTGCAACTGAATGGATGAAAAATGGAAATTGAGAGTTCACATAGTACACAGTGCATGCATAAACTTTCCTTAATGATTATATCTGGTTTTAGTATATATTTTCTCTATTATTCATGTCATATTGTAGAGGTCAATTTGTATTGGTGGTGGGGAGGGGAGTGGCTCAGGGGTCCCGAGACATGGCCAAAGCATTTCTGGGGGTCCCCAGCCAAAAACGTTGAGAACCCCTGGCCTACAAGACCATCAGCAAGAAGCTTGGTGAGAAGGAGACAACTGTTGGTGCAATTATTAGAAAATGGGAGAAAAAAAATCGCCCTCGGTCTGGAGCTCCATGCAAGATCCCGTCTCGTGGGGTAAGGATGAGAAGGGTGAGGGATCAGCCCAGAAATACACGGGAGGAGCTTGTTAATGATCTGAAGGCAGCTGGGACCACAGTCACCAGGAAAAACATTGGTAACACACTACGCCGTAACGGATTGAAATCCTGCAGTGCCCGTAAGGTCTCCCTGCTCAAGAAGGCACATGTACAGGCCCGTCTGAAGTTTGCCAATGAACACCTAAATGATACAGAGCAAGCTTGGGAGAAGGTGATGTGGTCAGATGAGACCAAAATTTAACTATTTGGCATCAGCCCGAGAACACCATCCCCAACGTCAAGCATGGAGGTGGAAACATTAACATTTGGGGCTGTTTCTCTGCTAAGGGCACAGGACAACTTCATGGCCGATGGACCGTACCATCTTGGACAAGAACCTCCTTCCCTCAGCCAGAGCACTGAAGATGGGTCGTGGATGGGTCTTCCAGCATGACAATGACCAAAACCATACGGCCAAGGCAACAAAGGAGTGGCTCAAGAAGAAGCACATTAAGGTCATGGAGTGGCCTAGGCAGTCTCCAGACTTTAGGGAGCAGGAAGCTTTGAGTTGCCAAGCGACAGCCTCAAAACCTTCAGGATTTGGAGAGGATCTGTAAAGAGGAGTGGACCACAATCCCTCCTGAAATGTGTGCAAACCTGGTGACCAACTACA
This sequence comes from Benthosema glaciale, assembly GCA_900323375.1. Taxonomy (NCBI): domain Eukaryota; kingdom Metazoa; phylum Chordata; class Actinopteri; order Myctophiformes; family Myctophidae; genus Benthosema; species Benthosema glaciale. The sequence goes on along the minus strand of OOFJ01131788.1, from coordinate 7,933 downwards.
AGAAACGTCTGACTTCTGTGCTTGCCAACAAGGGTTTCTCCACCAAGTACTAAGTCATGCTGTGCTTGGGGATCAAATACTTTCTTTTTTTAATTACATTTTTATCCCACGATTTTGGAACCCATTTTTCACCCCTGTGTCAATTATCTAATGTGATCCTGGACTCTACACACCCTCCGCCAACCTGGGGGGGCAGCGCTGACCTCAAGCCTCCTTCTATGCATGAGGAGTCCAAGCTGCTTCTTTTCACCTGACAGGGGGGACTTTCCTCGGCCGGACGTACTGTAGCGCGTGGAAGGAACACGTTATTCCGACCAATTCCTTTCCCCTCCATCAGGCGCCCCGGCTGGCCAGGGGGAGGCAGTTTAGAGACCAGGATTACTGCATGTTTTTGTGAGAGTACCTACCCTAGGGGACACGGGGAGAACATGCAAATACTTATTTCACTTGATCTAATGCAAATTAATTCATAACCTTTATATAATGTTTTTTTCTGGACGTTTTTGTTGATATTCTGTCTCTATTTGTTCAAATAAAAGTACCACAAAAATAGGGCAAACTTACAAAACCAACAGGGGATCAAATAATTATTTCCTTCACTGCATATGTGAACTACAGACGTATGTACGAACGTAGAGATTCTGTGCAAAATTGTTTGGTTTAAAATGGGTTTAGAGCTCTGTTGAAGGATTATAGCTTTAAATGAGCGCCTTTATTTGTATTTGTATTTGTGTCTGTGGTTGTGAATTTAATTTAATCTTTCTGTTTTACCCCAACCCTCACCAGGAAACACTAAACCACATGCTACCCTGGTCTCTGGTATTTCGACTGGCTCACCAAGTGGCTCTGGGCGTAAACCACCTTCACAATCTCAGACCTCCTCTCTTCCACAAGGACCTGAAGCCTCAAAACATACTCCTGGACGCAGATCTAAATGCGAAGGTGAGTTCCACGCACTTCAAGACTCACAAGGCGTCGTGCTGCAAGACATTGTGAGTCAGGGGAAAAAGTGCCGACCAAGTGGAAAGTGGAAGGTCAAGTTTTGACGGTTTAAGTGGCTCAATGTCTGAAGATAGACATTAACATGACTACAACACTGATGACTGCTGTAAACTCAAAAGTTGGGTGTTCAGGCACTTGAGCTTGTCTGGCCATATAGTCACAGTAGTGTTACCATCATCATTCACTCTTGCGCTTTCTCTCTCTCTATCTTTCTTTCCCTCTGTCTAATCCCCCCCTCTCTCTCTCTCTTTTGCTCTGTCTAATCCCCCCCCTCTCCCTCTCTCTCTCTCCCCTCCCTTCCTCTGTTCTCCTCTCTTATTCATCAAGATCACTGACTTTGGCCTCGCCAGGTTTGCCAACGTTAAGACAATGAAACATCTCAGGTGGGCACGCACACCCTTCTATGCACCTCCAGAGGTCTTTGAAGGCGGAGCCACCTATGCCTATGATGTCTACAGGTATTCATCATTCCCTGTGCCATTTTCCGTGTGACTGGAATTCAACAAGTGTGTCACTATCCTGGCAAACCCGTCCCCCTTGAAACGTTTTTAATTCTCGCCGAAATAAGTGATTTTCTAGTGTCACTGCAAAGCCCTGTGAATATCCAACATAATGCTGTCTGCAGCTTAGTTGTAGAGTCCATACCAGCAAGTTCAATAGTCATATTTCTGTAAATTCTGTTTCATTAGATGTTTTGTTTTACAGAAAGTAGATAGCTGCAACTATGTATGTGCAAACTTAACATTAATATCCCCCAAATGACATAACAGGCCAAAGGAGGCCAAAGGTGGGTTTAGTTGCTATTTAGTTATTTGTATGTTTTCTTATTTGGCAAACAATGAATGCTTTCTGTTCCTTATGTGTGATATGTGGATAATTGTGCTAATTGCTAAATCATTAATAAATGTCTGTCTCTTTTTCTTTTAGTTACGCAATACTGGTGTGGAGCATTTTAAGTGAGTAATTCTCTGTCTCATCTTCTATATTTTCTCTTGCTGTTGCCTTCATTTTCTGTTCTTCTCTTTTTTTTCTCTCTTCATCAATCTCTGTGTCCACCAAGACGTTTTTGTTGTTGTTGTTGTTGTTGTTGTTGTTGTTGTCTCGACTACAGAGATTCCTTTACTTGACTTGACTACATTTTAATTAGAAACACATTAGTTGATAAGTAACCGCTCTCCTATATGTATTACCATTCTTACAATTACAATCGTCCCCACTGCTCTCTCAGATACTGGCCAGAGCATACTGGCATACTTTGACGCAGAGAAAGAAAGGCCACCCCTAGAGTATATTAACGGATTGCCCCAGGCCCCAGCTGAGCTGAAAGGGCTGGTAGAACTCATGCAGAGGTGCTGGAGCCAAAAGAAGGAAGACCGACCCCGTTTTACAGGTGAGGAGACTGCCTTGCAACAATATCACTTGGAAAGTTAGAAGTTAGTTTTATACCCAACACCTGTAGCCTCCTCAGTCAAGACTGACAGTTAAAAAATAAATAAATAAAAACTTCTGGATCTTTGTGTCAACTTGCCTTCTTCAGTGTTTTTGGAGGTCAATACAAAGTGTAGACATGGGTCTATAGGAACTGACTGCAATTTGTCTGAACAAATCAACTTTGTGGCTATCTTGTTCCCAGAATGCACTCCTGTGACAGAGCAACTGTACAGCAAGCACAGCGGGGGGATTGCTGACGCCGTCTTCAATGTGCAAACGGAGCTGGTAAAGATATACGATGTATTCTAAACTCATTCAGTAATCTGCACAGTCAAATGCCTCTCAAATCAAATGAACTGGCTTTTATACTTCCTGATCATGCGGTGGGTGCACATTCACTTGGATTCCCACAGTAGACGACGGTCGCTGAGGTGGCGGTTTAGGCATAGTTTTTGTGAGAGTAGGGTTAGGGTAGATAGATAAAATAGAATGTTCAATAGAGCTCACACTGTACAATACCTTACCGTCCTAATGCAGTTGATGTGAAATTAACATGATTGTGTTCAACAGGATGATGCTGTGAACGTATTGGGTCTCATTGTTCCACCAGTGGTCTTACTTCCACCAGTCCCCATAGGGAGCACAAGCAGGAAGGACTTTTTAATCCGTGAGTCCATGGTGATCAATACACAGCTTTTTACATGAACCGCTCGTATAGTGGCATTGTTTGGATAACAGTAAACAATGAAGACAAAAGGGCCTGTGTGTGGACGGTAGTCGATTTTTAAATACTCTGCTAAATTGATTAGCCTGATTGATAGTCTCTCTCTCTCTCTCTCTCTCTCTCTCACTCACTCACTCACTCACGGCCTGTTTGCATGCCTGTAGGGTAGGGTCAGCTATTTATAGTGTTTATTTGTTAATTGCATGATCTTTTTCTCTCAAATTCAGTGACATTCAATGTCCGATGGCTTATTGTGCATATTGGACCCGTATTGGACTTCGTATTTTTCACTTTCACTTTACTTCATTCCTTGGCCCCTGTTATCGCTGCTTGCAGCTATATTTATTATTAATATCATTATTTGAAAATGTTTGCCTATAATGCCATGGCCAAATGGTCAATACAGGAACACCAGGTTGAAAGGGGTTTAACTTTGTTATAATGTTGTGACTCACGCGTGTTCCTACAGATTCCTGTCTACTGTCGATGGACCCCTACTCGATGAACAGCACGCTCTCCCTGTCAGAGGACGACAGGAAGGTGACTTCCACCAAACAAGACCAAAAATATCCCGATAATCTCGACAGATTCACCCACGTCCCTCAGGTGTTGAGTAGCCACCGGCTGCCCAAACGTTGTTACTTTGAAGTAAAATGGAGTGGAAAATGGGTGTCCGTAGCGGTCAGTTACCGAGACATCGACAGAAGCGAGATGATCCCATCAGGGTTCGGATGCAACGACCGGTCCTGGATGTTATATCGCTCCGACGGAATCTACAGGTTAAAACACAAAAGGATTAAGACCAAAGTGTTCCCGACGGAAGTGTCGTCCAGGGTGAGGGGCGATGGCGACGACGACGACGACGGGGGGGTATTCGGGGTCTACGTGGGTCACACGCCAGGCGCCGTGTCGTTCTACAGCGTTTCAACAGACGACAGGATGATCCTCCTCCATACGGTTCAAACCGACGCCACACAACCTCTGTACGCAGGCATCCATGTTCCCCATGCTTCTGGAACAGCAGAGGTGTGTGAGATCAGGTAACCATGTTTAATCGTTGAAACTAGGGATGTGCCGGTGAGAAATTTTGGCCGATATCGATATCCGATATAATTAATCAGTGATATGGCCGATAACCGATATTACCGATGTCGATATTATGATCTCATTCTGTATTGAATATAATAATTTTGTCCATTCTGAGAAATACATGTATCAGGGTGTCTGCACTGCAGGCTTAGGCAAGTCAGATTGAGCTTTAATACCTTTATATTTAATATTGTGAGCTTATAAATCTGGTAAAGCTGTTACTTTGGGCTTGTTTATCTGTAAAGACAGACCGATTAATGGGCCCGATTAATTAATCGGCCTGATTGATCCGATTACCGATTAATTTAAAAACAACTAAAATCGTCCGATACCGACGTGTTTGCCGATTAATCTCCCATCATTAGTTGAAACCCTGTAATACTTAGCTGACCGGTGCCCCCTGCTGGTCACCTAAGCGTGCTGTACTGTCTATCTACCATCTTCATGCTGATTTACTGATGTAAATTGTGCACTAATTGCGATATATATTGCTGTTGATGTGTCTTATCTTACAAAATTGTGCATTACATTCACCTTCACACACCGATGGAAACCATACCAACCAGCACATCGGGAGCAATTAGGCTGGGGTTCAGAGTCTTGCTCAAGGACACTTCGACACCGAAACTGGGGGAGCCTGGGTTCAAACTGGCAACCTTGCGGTTACCATCCGTCGTCCACTATACCCCTGAGGAGGCAAGATTCATATACTTATTCGCCAGTTTGTGACACAAAACATCTTGTAAGATTTTGGAATAAATACATAATTCCAGATTTTTGCCTTTTATGGTTATTTTTTTCATTTTCAGTTAAGCTATCGTGATATATCGTTGATGCTCTCTTGCCATAGATTGCATATCGCACTATATCGAATATTGTGATATTATCATTATCGAGGCCTAATATTTCCACAGATATCGTATTGTGCCACCCCTATATATTGCAGCAAAAATGTTGTATGCATCGTAGTAACATGGTATGTAGAATAGTTAGACTACAGGTAAGTCAGGTATGAAACTACTAGAACCTTTATAATTATTACTATCTATCTCTAATCATTATCTCATTCATAATCTGTGTCTTTATTTGAACGGTTTATCATAATTGTGAAAAATGTTGGACATTTTGGAGGGACTTTTTGTCCTATTCACTTCCAGTTGAAAATAAATTAATCAACTAATTGTGATGTCATTTCAGTTGTATTATCTTTTCATAGCTTGACTTTAATTCAGTCATATTGTCATATGTAAGGGATAATGTATGGCTGAGTCATTGTTGATAGATAAATCACCATCAGTCTGTCAGTCAGTCAGCATTGTGGACAAACGACAAAAATATTCAAAATATTCTACGTATTGGGTCCGAGAGGCTAAATGTCATCAAATGGTGGTCGTGGTTCAAAATACAGAATACCTTGATATGAAAAGGGTTGAAAACCACTGATCTATAGACGATCTATCTTAACTATAAATACAACAAGTCTCTGTACGAGTCTGTGGATTACGTCTGTAATCCACACAACTCGAGAACCCTTCATCCCGCCAACTTCAAATTTGACACACCACCACAGGGAGTGTATACAGTGTCAAGTCCGTCGGACACACTGTTGTCCAGAACCAGCACAAAAGCTATGGACCTGATCACCCCGATATCTCCATATATGGCCATGACTGACAAAGAACTCCATATATGGGAACGTTCTGACAAAGAACGTAAAAGGGACACAGAAATAATAACTGGGAGGGGCGTACATTTCCAACTTGCATCGTTCCTACTCTGGTTCCAAGTAGGCCAGTAAACACAAATGTGGACACCAGGACAAGTGATACCATCAGGGTGATGGGTCATAGTACTGACTTCATAGACTGGCCTGGACTGTAACAAACTCATTGGCTGAATCAACTCTAAACGCTAAACAGCAGCCAATCACAGGGATTTTAAGATGGGTGATGTCATCAGGACTCCTCATGATGATGTGTCAGCGTGACATAGCTGTGACATATAAAAGAACAGAACCACTACACTTCATCAACCATCAACTCGGTCGCTATAGCCATGCCTGGAGGAGACGTTGACAAAGGGAAGGACACTTTCGTCAAGAAGTGTGCCCAGTGCCACACGGTGGATAAGGCTGGAAAGCACAAGGTCGGCCCAAACCTGTGGGGCCTGTTCGGACGCCCCTCGGGGCAGGCGCCGGGCTACGCCTACACCGAGGCCAACAAAAGCAAAGGTGTTGTCTGGGAAGAGGCTACGCTCAATGTTTACCTGGAGAACCCCAAGAAATACATTCCAGGAACCAAAATGATCTTTGCCGGACTCAAAAAGAAGAAGGAGCGTGAAGATCTTATAGCGTACCTGAAGTCTGCAACTTCAGATGCTAAGACAGACGACGGTGGTTGCTCAGGGGTAGAGTGACTGGTTGCCGGTTCGAAACCCGGGCTCCCCCCAGAGTTACTGTCGATGTGTCCTTGAGCAAGACACGTAACCCCTACCCTGATGTGCTGGTAGGTGCATTGCATGGTTTCCACTGCCATCAGTGTGTGCATGGGTGAATGTAATGCACAATCTATGTAAAGTGCCTTGGATAAAGGGAGAAAAGGCGCTATATAAATGCACCATTTTACAGACGGTCTGTCACTTTTATTTTTGAGGTTGACGTCTGACTTCTTAAATTCTATATATGAGAGCGGCTAAAAGAAGCAACAAGACCAGAACACATCAGTGCATCACAGAATGCACACCTTGAATACCAACTGCCGGTGTTTCGTTAAGAACAAACAGGGACAAAAGCATAATTCTTTACGATCGGATGACGAAAAGAAGAAAGAAGATGAAAAGCAATGAAAAGCAGATCTTTAACGAGCTGCATTTGAAAAGAATGAAAAGGAGAGCAGTGTGAGGAGATTTCTCATCTCAGATGGAGGGAACAATGATCTGCTGAGCTGGTCTATCATCTAGTCAACAGTTTATGCAACCCCCTATGCACCCGGAAGAATCCATAGAATAATAAAAGGATAGAGACTCAACCTGAGCGATAGTAGTAAGTAAGCCTTGCCGTGCCATGAGGCCCATAGGGCAGGAGCCTATCTCCTGTTTCTGTAGCGTGAGGCAGCTTGATGTACAAGTACACCCCCTGGACATGACGCTAGTATGTCGCAGGGACTTACCCCCAATCCAACCCTTGATGCTGAGTGTCAAGCAGGGAGGCACTGGGTCCCATTTTTAGAGTCTTTGGTATGACCCGGCCGGGGATCGAACCCCGACCTCCCAGACTCAGGGCGGACACTCTAACCACAAGGCCACCGAGCGATAGCTGCCCTGCTATTCATTTCAATGGAAGTTGCTCAGTGGCGTTTTGAAGCACCTATGGAGGGCGGCATTTTACCCTCCTGCCACCCGCAATAACATTGTACTTCTGCATTTGACCACAAAAATGTTGGTGGTCAAATGCGGGAGTGCTAACTGGGGCTGACGCACATGACGTCATGAACGTCCATCCACTTCCATTATACATGCTGCAGTTCCACTTTTTGCCGCTGGGTACTGGCTGCTTCAAGTCTGGAGAGCATCCCCGGGGGCCTGGAAAAATCCAGCATGCCAACCCAAACAAAGTTGGCCATGGAAGTACCGTAGATAGGGACAACCCAGCCGCATGATGTTACGTGTGTGCTGTTTTTTTTTGTAGGA
>OOFJ01131773.1:0-22107 GCA_900323375.1 Benthosema glaciale | reverse complement strand
CACACACACACACACACACACACACACACACACACACACACACACACACACACACACACACACACACACACACACACACACACACACACACACACACACACACACACACACAGGGAAATAATTTCACATCTTTCTCTGATGTGGATTCTGAATTTTCCAACCATCTCCCCAATGAGTTATTGATCTCTGATTGATTGTGTGGGTTTCTCTTGTGGACTGAGGTTGGGAGGGGGGGGGGTGTCTGTCCACTTTCTTCCTTCCTTTCTTTCCCATTTGCAAACTTGTTTTCGCAGCGTTAGTGGGAAGTCAGCCAAGGACGATGTAAAATGTTTTTCTTTCACGCTTGGAGCGCGGCCATCTGTTGCAAGTTCTCGAAATATCTAAAGGCTAAGTAAACTGTTAGTTGAAGTCAAGTTGAAATGAAAAATGTGTTTCTAATACTGTTACATTACAGCTCTGTGTCTGTTCTGACACTTGTTTCTTTGATTATTAGCCGGTTGGATCTGCATTCCACATTTGGTGAGATGTGTTGTCCTGCATGCAATTACCTGGCTGGTCTCCACCTGGCCCAAATACCTGGCTGGTCTCCACCTGGCCCAAATACCTAGCTGTGACTGCACACAGTGCTCTGTGATAATAGTAGGCCTACCTACGGCCAGTGGACATTTCTGTGCTGTCTGTACTTAGAACCTGTTTCCTTATCGGGCCTGCTTCGGATTCTTGATCTGCTCCACCTGCCAGCCTGACTGCACGCAGCTCCAACCTTTGAGGACCTTGCATAAGTTCTACTAGGAGGATGTTGGTATTGTTTTGCAGTTTTCGGAAGTTTTGTTTTTTAACTTAACCTTTTGTGTGGTTGTATATTATATTAACAGACTAACAGTATTCATTTCAACAAATACTATAATGACATCCACCTAACCTATCTTCCAGCATAGACCTTAAAGTTGGGCATTTTGTACATACGGAAAATGTTAAAACTCTGTTGATTAGCAAACTATGACACTCACGTCTAACACATTGCAAGCATTAATTCTGCTCTTTGATTCATTTATTTAATGTATATGAATAGCAACATTATGCTCCGCCCACCAGTAATGATATTTGTGATTGTGACCTATACGACAGGGCTCATGTGTGAAATAATGTACCGTATGTTCTGCTCCAGATAATTCAGTCACATTTTTGTTTTATTCCATGTAGGTTCAAGCAAAGTTCAACCTACAGTATGAGATCAGTACTATAGTCAATATATGCACCTATAGTATCCACTAGACTAGACTAGACTAGAAGACAAACAGTGGAGTGAAGGCTCCCAAAAGGCTGCATAGTATAAATCAAGAGATCTTGGAAGCCACTTGATGACAAAGTGATATTTATTTGCCACAATTATAGCAGTTAAAGATATATGGACAATGCTATAACTAGTTATTCTATTTGTCTTTTTATTATGAAGTAATATTGTATATGTATTTCCAGTAATTATCATATTTTCTTGTTGTTAGTTAGTTTCTGTTTTTGCTGCATAATCAACAGTTTGGGTATTTTCATGGTACGCAATTTAAATATAGTACAGAAACCACTGTATTTGGTCTGAGTTTCCACTGTCTGCCAACTGCCAAGGCCCACTCCAACATTGTTTTGACTATTGTACTGTAGGTCTCAGCTGTTGCCAATTCTTGGAATGTCCCATTAACCTCCCATTTATAATTCAGGCATAGCAAATGTAAGGTGAAAATGTTGCTTCAGACCAAACTGAATACACTCATCGTCCGTTTAAGTAATTATCCATGAGTGAGTAATCCATCGAGCAGTAGACTTTGAACCAGCTGTGCTAATCCAGTGTTGTTTTACCCCTAAATACAGTAATGTTCTGCTGGATGAGAGGTTCTTCCAGGAAAAGATAACTGTATGGCACATTGTATTATTTATAAATTAGAATGTCCATCATAACAGTGTATGAGATTACCTAAAAATGTAGAACTGTATGTGCTAGGCCTACACCTGAATCCAAGGCATCAGCTAATGTGCTTAAGTAACCATGTACAGTATGTGCATGTACAGTATGCTAGTGAACCAATGGCTATATCTCGTGATAAAGGAGAACCCTATTCATTTAGATGGTGTGTGTTGTGTTGCTATTTCACATTCCATAGTCAAGAGCACGTCATTCCCTACAGATATAGATAAAAGGCTGCACCTGTGCATTAACCAAAGCCCTGTAAACTCTGACAGTAGGCTGTGTGAGCATTTCATGTTGATTTCCATATTACATAATAACAAATATGAGAACACTTTAGTAGGAAGAGAAGTGGCCTCACCCTTTTACTCACCTTTGTGCTTTTAATAACAAAAACATTAATTCCAGACTTTCTACATTGAAGTATCGATATCGAGTGAGTACTTTTTCCACCACTGTCCATTTCTGCAGCCCCACTATAGATCCTGAGTCAGCCGTCTCCTTGGTCGCTCCGAGTTATGAGGAACGTGACTGTGTGATGGAACATGCTGGGATGCGTCACGCAGTCATATTGCATTTCCAGTACTTGTTGTATGTGGCGTGGTTAGCCTCGGCCTGTCATGTTAGTGCCACAGCTGGATTATGTTCAGCATTGAATCTGCTGGTCCCCCAAATGACATGACAGATATGTTGAGATGGACCATACCAGTGGTTTTCAACTAGTGGTCCACTTGGACCACCAGTGGTCCTTGAGGAGGTTCCATGGAGGTGGTCCCCAGCTAAACTGGACCCTGATAGATCTTTAACACTTGAGTATAAAATTAACCAAATGCACCCTTATTATAGCTCTTTAACGCTTGAGAGTGTAAAATGATACCTCCTAATAGGTTAGGTGCAGGTTTTTATTTATTTTTAATAAAAAAGTATTTCTTAATTTTTTTTCATTATCCAAAGAAATTGGACTAGAGTAATTAAATTAAAATGTGTTTTATTGTTTTATTGATTTTATTAAAAAGAGTGTTCAGATCCCATAGAGGAGCTGCATCTGAGTAGCTAAAAGAAGAAAAAAAACCTTTGTCCTCGCCAAACTTTCTTCAGTTTAACTTTCTTAAGCACTGCCTAAGCTGAAAAAAGTTCAGCATCATTTGTAGTATGCTGCAGGCTATAGCCATCTTTACAGCCCTACTCTTAGCAAGGCTAAAAATAGACATACGTCACAGGATAATAATGGTGAATATCACAAAATGACAATAAGGATGCACAAGATTATGAGTCTAAGAGAAACAAAGGGATGACAATAAATGAAGTTATAGGGATGAAAAGAAAGCGAGTATCAGTAACCGCCCGAGGATGAAATGAAACCAATTGGACCGATTGTCATGCACAGGAGCAGAGAGCGGCTATGACAGGCAACCAGTCAGGAATTAGGAAAGCTCCATCTTAGCCTGTCATTTGGTAATGCAACTGTCCCCAAGTAATATGAGCTCATGATATTGCTGATGCTGATACAGTGAGGGATTGGTCATTTCACCAAGACATGATATTCAGAGACTGTGCTGCCCGCGGGCGAATACACAGAACAGGCCCAGTGAGGCCTGCTAGTGCTACTACTACTGTATGAACTGGCGCGGGGGCATGCGATGGAAAGGAGATGAGTGGAAAGAAATTAAACTGACAACTAAAAAGAAAAGATTTACCACTTTAAACCCTCGTCCCTATTTTGTGCACGCCAAGATTTTTCAAAAACTCATCAAAAACCTTGAAATAAATTCAATTATGTTTTCAATTTTGACCAAAAATAGCACAAATAGCCATCTACAAACTCATAACACGTCATTGATCTTTTGTTTTCGCTATTCATCACTGGATGAACTATACTCACTGTATGTGGCTTAAGTGGCTATGGAAATAAAAGAAAAGAGAAACTGGAATGTGAAAATTCAAACAATCAAATAATAAATCAGAATTCTGAGACTCATTCAGTCGACACATACATTTGTACAGCAGGTTTCTCAATAGGGCTTTGACTCCCACATTGCAGAACAACTCATCTTGACCAACAACCAAACAAAGATAATTATAATCAGATGATATTGGGAAGCATTGACTCCTGAATGCATGCGTGCGTGCGTGCGTGCGTGTCACCTCAGAGGCATTTTAAGTGTGTATATGTGATGGTGTGTGGACACTGGACAGTAGCATAAGGGAATGGTTTGATTCCTATCACATTACCAGTGCTTTAGGAAGTAAACTAATGGCGTGATGTGAGATACTGGAGTGCTTATGGATTTTCTTGTGCGTGCGTGCGTGCTTGTTGAGTGTGCATGTGTGTGTGTGTGTGGGGGTCTACACACCTGCTGCTTTTGAGTGGTTGTTTGCTATGTGTTGTCTCATTGGCCATGTTGGTTGAGTCCACACTGAACTCTAAGTAGCTCTGATTTGATTTGCATTCCCTTTGGGTCTTCTCTGTTTGCTTTTAGCATCCAAAGATAATGGTCATCATAGACAGAAGGGCAACGGGAGGTGGAATGCTGCTGTAACTGTATGTTACTGAGGTGCTGGTATGATGCTTAGGGATGGGTATTATAGTAATATGATCTGCATGGCATCCTAGCTCTGAGTGACTTGCAGATATGGGATAAAAGGTTTAGGCAGCCATTGACAATGCAGATAGTACACAGTAAATTAAGACCGGACGCAAATAGTTTTTTCTTTTTTCTTTTTTTAACACCATGTGGTTCTCAAATGGTTTAATGTCAAGGATCCCCAAATTAATACGTATTTGGCTGCAGACCCCCATCTGAAAATATGTTTTGCAGATCTACAAGCTCGCAATGTATCCCATCGCAATGCATGTTGAGCTAGGCTGCTAGGGTATATAGGGTTAAAATGTTTTTTTTTATGCTATAGGACCCTCCAAGGACCCTCAGACCCAATTTGACAACCAGTGGTTTACACTGACAGAGTTAAATCAACAGTGATCATTTACAAAGCTGTTGGTCTAGAGACTAACAAGTGCAAGCTGAGAGCTGGCCACAGTTTATCGCAAATAACCATCAACTTTACAGGACTAGATTGTTATTACAATCTGTAATCATACACGTGTTACCCTGCATATCCCAGCCTCAAAGTACGACAACGTCAACTACATCTTACCCTTTAGGGTTTCGGGAGTGCAGGATCAGCCAGATGGGGTTTCCCTGACTGAGCAGATGGGGCTCCCATTATTTGTATGAGGACACTTTGAGCAGGATGGCCCCTGGTTCTCATAGACCTCCTGTCATGGGGGTTTGGGTTTCTGAAAACCATCAGTCCACTTAAATTCTCTGCAGTGGTATCTATAACTTTAAAGTGTATTTGCACGTGTCTTTTAACCGTCTTTCGTTACATATGTCTATGTCTTTTGTACTGCAGCTTTGAGTCCTAGTTCTTTTCCGATGGGATACAAATAAAGAGAACTTTGACCTTGGCCTCAATTTGTCTCTCCCAGATTCTCCTTCTTCTATTGTTTCTTTGCAATCCACTTTTCTTTCATTCTTCATTTAATTTTTTGGTCCGTTTTGTGGAGCAGTTTGCTGTAGTTTTATGTGTAACACATTTTGTTCTGCTTCTTCCTCGTCCCCTCTTCACGCTCTTCCTGTCCACCTACCTACACCCGTTTACAGGGATTTCTGGGTTAGTCAGTGGGTGTCTTGACTCGGACCACATAGAAGTGTGCAGGCTGTTCAAAGCGTGGCCGCATAATTAAGTTCAGGATGAGTTAATTACATAATCCCCCTCCCTCTGTAATAGTTATGCAGCCCCTGGTTACCAGCTGAGGCCGCCTGGCCATATCGCTGTGTTTATACCGGGGAGTGAAATGCCCGGCGCTGTTCTCTTCCCGTTGCGCTGACCTATTTCACTCTGCCACTATCCGCGTATGGCTTCTACAGAGTTTGATGGTCCAGAAATAGTCCATGGTTATAGTGGAGAAGCTTGTAAGGACTAATGTGGAAGAATAAGTGGCTGTCATAAAGGGCGCATTACCCCTATGGGTCCTTGGGCTGACTGACCCTGGTGCTGTTTGGTGTTAAATAATCAGGAGGATCAGAGGGATTTTGGCTCATAGAGGATGGCTAATGGTGTGATTTTTGTCAGTTGATAGGACACTGTAGTGTAGGCATATACCTAACAGACTTCTATCTTTCTTTCTTTCTTTCTTTCTTTTGTTCGTTCGTATAGGGGCGGCCATAGCTAAGTGGTTACTGAGCCCGCCTGCAGGTTGTCCCATGCAGGTACAATTCCAGGCCAGGTCAGCAATCTGTCGATATGTGTCCCTGTCCCTGAGCAAGTGAATTGCCCCTCGAGTGCCAGAATTTCACCTACAGTATGTGCATACTATAATGTGACAAAAAAAACACCCCAAAGGAGTGGGGACTACTTTTCTATTCTATTCTATTCTATTTCTTTGAGTCAGCCAGGGCCTATAGGTAGGCATATGATATAATCCTTGTGGCACATCCATGCAGCACTTCCATTTATCAGACACTGACACAGTGACCTTCTGAGATTAAAGTCACATAGAGCATATAGCATATATAGAGCTATAACTTTAGTATAATTAGGCCTATGGACTATAAGCAGTGCTGGCCGAAAATGAAGCTTAAAAAATGAATAGTATAGCCTAAAGTTTGCTCCTGGGTTTTAGCTAAATGTTAGTCTGCTTTGAACATATGAAAGTTATTTGAAGTGAAAACTAAATAGCCTGTAAGATGTAGGCTATTTGATCTTGCACGAAGGGCGAAATGCGGTCTGTTTAATCTGAAAGGCACTCCTGGGGGATTTGAACTGTAATAGCTTCCTGTTTGTTGTCACAAATTGTCAACTCCTGCGATCAAAACGATAGAGAGAGCGAAACCACCACCCGGCAGGAAACGCACTCGGCGGGTCATGGGAGGACTGGCGTATTACTATTTGAACATTTCATCAAAAGAAGAATGGACGCCGAAGTACTGTTCAGCATGGACGAACAGGATTATCGTTTCCCTACCACAGTAGCGCTCTTTCCAAATCCAATCCAACCCACATATTCTCGTTGGAAAAACATATTGTTTAGTTTAACGCTCAAGAGCAGTTAGTGGGACTGTGGGACTGTGCGCAACCACATACAGTTGCATTGGTAGCGGGGGGACCCGGTCGACGCGGAGCCCACCACTCGGACGCATCCTGACAGAGAGCAGCAGCCTCCGTGTCTACTCTGCCCACACTCTCTCTCTTTTCTAGACGCGCTTCGAAGCCTCAAAGCGTCACTTCTCGCCAGTTAACGTCGGATTCAAACAGCTCTAAAAAATGACACCGTAAAGCCAGTCTTTTATTATCCACAGTCTCTTTTATACTTTCTTTACTTCAACATCGAGGCGGGAACGATAAGGGCACACTAGTCCGACTCCTGCCATCTGCAAGTTTGGTTTTGTTGCGTGTCTGTCTGTCGTCGCACTGGAGGGAGGAAGCGATGGCAGCCCCGGTGAAAGCAGCGCTCGCTCTTCTGGTTCTCACCGTGGCAAGTGAGTAAAACCCTCAGATACACCGTACCGGCCCCACGCGGGACGGGATAAGCTATAGGAATGTTGTTGGTATGCTTGATAAAGGACGCACTCTCCGTGTTGTAAGTTGTCTGTCTGTTACTGTACATTGGGTTCAACTAACCATTAGTCCAACAACAACTCACAATTTTGTGTGCGGAAAGTCTATTTCAAGATTAATGCTGATCATGCTGTTCCCAGTTGAATCAATATGCCATCATGGTGCCGCTGAATTCTTTCTTTTCGACATGTTTCTGTCATTCGTTGGGTATCACAGTATAACGGACGAGCCAGTGGAAAAGTAGTGCACGTTTCCGTGCGTCAGACTGTGCTAACACGTGATTTTCAGCACGCCTCAATTAACTACATGCTCACTTTTGCACAACAAAACCACGCGGTGATTACGCAGCACTTGGGTACTATATAGCCATATGGCCGTGTGATATATTTGAAGGGGCTGCATGTATTGTCTTTTAGCATAGGCAATACTTACATTCAATACAAACAAAACCCATTGCTGTTAAATATAGTGAATACAGAATATAGGTCTACAGTAATCAGTTTTTCATTAACCAGTTGCTTGGCTGTGTATCTTTTACAAGGTCCATTAAGCACTAAAAGATAGTGTGACTCTAATTGACTCGCACAATGACATTTAAATCGGCCTGATTAGCTAAAATCTCATAATTGTATATTGTATGAGACAGACACAGCATGTGCTTTAACCTGTAGGCTATATGCGTAATGTCCCACAATCCGTGCCAATTTAGGCCAAGGCTACTATATGATACTCATAGGGGATGATACTTTAGTTGGATGGCTTCTGATAGAGATTATCCATGTTTACTGGACTATTGTAAATCATTAGCCTAGTTATTTAAAATTGAAAAAAGTTCTGGATCTTTTTATTTTATTTTATTTTCGTTTGTGGTGAACTGTCCAGGGTGCTGAAATTAGATCTGGTCATCTGAGCCAAGCAACTGTCAGTGCATTTGAAGGTTTGTCTCTTACTGTCTGTAACTACGGTATATATGCATCAGAATGCAGTTTTTGAGCACACTGTGACTGGGCGGGAGTCACGCGCATGCAGGCGCTGTCCATGGTCCTGAAATGGGATCTTACCTGCAGTAAATCACAGGCCCGACTCATTAGTCATTTAGTCATTACCACTTATAGTTGTACATTTCTTGTCACATCTAATCAAAAACTGAAATAATCAGCTGGCAGTGGGGATGAGATGTAGTATTAATAATGGTTCCCCGTGTTCTCACTGACTGTGGGTGTACAACTATAAGTGGTAACGACTAATGAGTTGGGCCTGTGATTTACTGCAGGTAAGATTCCATTACAGGACCATGGACAGCGCCTGTGTGTGACTTAGCACCACTGGTGATCAGCAATTCCTCCAAACAGGGTTTAATAGATTCATTTTTTTTTATAGATGGAGAGTAGTTACAATTAGCCATTAAAGACTCAAGCACCTTTTAAGCACACTGTATGCCAATTGCCAAAATGATAAACCTTTGCCAAGCTACTAGGTAGCAATCTCAATAATATTTCTGTAAAATGAAGGATAATTTTCTGTGTATACCTGAGTTTCTGTATGAAGAACTTGCACAGTATGTGGGAAATACAATCTAAACGGAATATGCTACTACTGCTGCTTCCTGCTAGTTCAAATGATAACATTTCATCTATGTATATTTACCCATTTTGATTCTTGAAAGAACAAAATAGTTGTGCCACTGACTAAAATCATAGTCAGCACCCCTTCCTTTTTTAGAATGGTCAACATTTACATAATCTTTATTTGGTTGTTTTTATTCCTACATAAAATAAGGCTAGAAAACCCCTTAACCACGTTCAACCAATCCCTCTTTAGGATATTAAAAAATGTTTGTAAAGGCGATTCAAATGATTGGATTTGATTTAAACATTTTAAAAAATAGCAGAAATAGCCGATTTAATAGCTTGTATAATCTTAGCTATTTTTGAAATATAGTCCTTAAGTGGTTAGCATGCTAGAAATGTACTTAGGAACATTTGAGCCTCACTTATTTGACTGTCAAGTTGACTGACTGAGTTTTAGTGGGAAAACTGGGCATTAACAAATGGTTGACTCTTGAACTTGTATCCCTCCTTCTCTCCCTTTGCCCCCTTGTAGCCTTAGCCCCATCTGCCTTCATTTGCTAGGTTCTCCTCCATCTCCTTCCTCCTTAATGTGCCCCCTGCAGTGCATCTCTATTCTGTTTGGCCAGTGGGAACTGTATGGGGAATGTTCTGGTCTGGAGCCCAAGCCCATTCTTATCAAACCTCGCCCTGGTTGTTGCTATACAGCAAAACGCCAAACCCAGAAGCGACTTCATTGGAGAGCATGCACTCCCTGTCATTCTGTTTCATTTCATATATGTCTGTCTCAGTCACATTATATATGACAATCATACTGTATCTCGTCAGTTTCTCCATCGTCCACTCTTCACTGGTGTGCTATGAACCTTCTGACACCCGCAATTCTACATCCACCACTCTTCTGTCTACATTTATCTCCCTCACCCCCCCCCTCTCTCTCTCTCTCTCTCTCTCTCTGTCTCAGTCTTTCTGTGTCTTTCTCTCTCAGTCGCAGCTGTATGCTGTGGTGGTGGGTGTGCTAACATGTTGTACAGCTATCCCTGATCTGACGGGCCGTGCCGTGCCTTAGAGCAGTGGTTCTGATTGTTTTTACTTCAGTATCTGCTTTCCCTGATTTCTGAATCCAAGTACTCCCTTCAACCGACTACAACATTACATATAAAATAAAGTAAAAAAGAATGGCAACACTTTCATTCACTTAAAGTGGATACAATATTCAATATTTGTATGTCTCTTTTATGGTGTTGGTGTTATGGTGTATGTTAGCATTCAAAATGTTATCTCATTCACTGCCAATGACGTGTAAACACATCACGTTTATCCAAGGCTCACACAGCACCAATTAAGTGAAATTTCGATGTTTACTGCTATAGATGGGGCTCTTCACTAAGATATGGGCACTCTCACACAGAGAAACATGTGATCACGGGATCGCAAAATCTCAGTCCCCATACATTTTTTGTTTATTCCATTTTGACGAAAGCTTTTAGTATGTATCTATATGTTTAGTATTGTCGAAAAGAAAGGACACAATTGCTTTTTTTATCCACCCTTCACCACACTATTCGAAGCACACAGGATCGAATGATGTAGGTCTTTTTTTTCCTGTCACGGCAGCTGGCGTGTCTTTTGTCTCTCTGTGCTCTCTGGTTGTTTGTCCTTTAGGTTGAAGCTGCTCTCTGCTTGTGGGGAGGCGTGTCTTCTTGGCAATCACCTGGCTGTTCACCATTCTGCAATTACCTGGCTGGCTACTTAAACCTGGCTGTAACAACTCTCTGTGCTCAATCAGTGATATTCTCAGCTAGTGCACCCACTGGTGCAGCTAGTACTGGTCAGTTCAGCAGCACTATGTTTAGCTTTATGACTATTCTTGACAAGTCAGTAACTCTTGATCTCTTAGCCTCCCACGCAGCTCCAACCTGGACAGAAGAAAACGGACGATCTACAAGCTCGTCTACTAATGCTTCTTGCTACTTGGAGCCTGTACCTTTGATATTTAGTGAATAAAGACGCTTTATTTCACTTTATCTACGCCTCCATGTGTGTGTTCTGCATTTGGGTTCACTTACTGTCTGCCTTGACATTGTCGCATTTTGAACCCAGCAGACATAGCCTGACACTCTGAATATCATTTCGTTTCACTTCATTATTCAGACTGAAAGCTCTCCCCATGGCAGTAGTTTATGGGATGGGCGTTGTCAAACCGGCAGTCTTCAGCGATTGGTTCCTACCAACCAATCAGAATAGAGGAAAGCAGATGACGTTGTTGTCATTCATGTGGCTAATGGGCTAACCCGGTTGCTAACCAAACAAACACAGCCAACGAGCACTACTAAACATGTAAACAAAAGCGGTGAAATATGTCGGATGATGATTCTTCTGTAAAGAAACTACTTATCATAGGTCTATTTAATAGCCAGATTGATACGGTCGCGATTTACCGCGATGGGGGCCGCCATGTTTGTTGTTTGACACTGTTGAGTGACGGGGCTGATGGCCAATCAGCTGCTGTGGTCGAATGTTCGACCGAGACTGACGGGGCCGTAGGCCGCATCACCAGACCTGAATTATTTTAAGGTGGTATTTTTTAAAGGTGGTGATTCAGGGCTGGAGCCAGGCTACAGCAGACACAGATAGTTAGTAGAGGCCTTAAAATGAACCCAGCAGAGCGAGAACCTTTCCACCATATAGGTGGAGAATTTTGAACTTGCAGTTAATTGCCTCTACTCCCAATCAGCATCTTGAATGGTAGAAGAAGATTTCACCCTTGCACTGGTGGTTCCAGGCTTTGTCCCTCATTTGAATGTTGTCAATAAGAGGCTTAAGAACTTTTATGACTCCACCTCAGCTAATCATGCTTCTCAGCCAGGAGCCCCATTCCACTGGGCTTGGAGTCTTGAGCCTGCCCTGATACTGACCAGCAGAAAACCAAGCCATCGGATTTACATATCAGATATGTTTCTGCAAACTTGCTATGATTCCTGTGTCCTCTGAGCCGGTTCAAGCCCATGCTTGGCCCTTTCTTTGTGTGAGAACTGTGGTCCTGCCAGGAGAAGGCATGGTACCAACAGCAGCCTTCACTGCCCAGCTCTCCACTGCAGCTCTCCTCTGAGGTTTCGCCACTGTAGTCCACCTCTGAGGTTTCGCTACTGCAGCTCTCCTCTGAGGTTTCGCCACTGCAGCTCTCCTCTGAGGTTTCGCCACTGCAGTCCACCTCTGAGGTTTCGACGCTGCAGTTTATGGTTTTTGACAACAACTATAGCACGTCGTTTTTTCAATCACAAGGGACACACTGTCAGAGCCGGGACTTGAACCTGTGGCCTTCTGATTCCCTGGCAGACTCTTTACCCAGTGAACCACTGTGCTTGCTGTGTACAAAAAGCCAAATAGATAATGGTAGAAGAGCCAGCCGACTTGTTTCCATTGGTTTATGAGCATTCTAGATAAACAATAGACAAATCTCCTGTTATTTTATGTAAAATAAATTGTATCAATGTTGTTACTCAAAGGCAAAGGAAGACTGTGTTGTGGCATGTAGTAAGTACCTCAGTGAGTTAGCACACTGGCTACATGATCTGGAGGTTACTTTCAAGACCGATTTAAAGAAGAAAAAATAAACAAACAAAAAAAAACATTGTGCCGGTACCAATGGCGCAGTGGGCTAGTCACACGGGACACCACAGGATACCTTGATGGTTCAAACCATGTGTGAACAGTGGGTGTTTAAGTTAAATAACTCAAAAACTTCAAAACATAGTAAAAGGTTCCAGCATGTGTCTACACCACAGTAAGCTGAATTATAAAAAGTGTGAATGGAGTTTCTAGGTGAAAACTATTTTTTGACATGCCAAAATCTGCCATTGACCCCATTATACATTTCTCAAATCATTTGATGATTTGTATTTCATCAGCCAATGGATACAGTGTGATGAATATGCATGTTGTACGTGTTACTGGAACTTGACCATTTGGACATGGATATACATATGGATGGCACTTGGCTTTCATTGCTGCTTGGCTTCTAGCTATAGTTTGCTGAGTGAGACCAATGACAGTTGAAGCCTGAATTGTTTTGGCCCCTGGAAGGCCACCCAGATGGCAAGCCATTGAATTATTTACTTTCTGGATCTCACGACCACTGAAAATAGAGAAACCACAAACGGTCCATAGGAATACAGAATTTGGAACCTTTTTCTTTTCTTTTCTTTTCTTTTCTTTTCTTCTTTTCTTTTCTTTTCTTTTCTTTTCTTTTCTTTTCTTTTCTTTTCTTTTCTTTTCTTTTCTTTTCTTTTCTTTTCAGTATTCAACATTCGTGATCGGGCTCATTGGTCGAGCCATCCACCATACGTCCAACAGAGGTATCAGTGTTTTAATCAGCGCTTGTGGGGAAAAAAACATGTTTGGATTTTCTAAAAACAAGCAAGAGAATAACCTTTGATTGTGTTGGAGCTTCCGTGCATGTGAGATGATGGCATTTTTATTTTAGCGGCGATGAATTATTGAGATGGGGAGAGTGCAGTGAGGCGGATGGAGGTAGTGCGTGTGTGCGTGCGTGCGTGTGTGAGATGATATGTGCTGGTCTGGTCTTGTTTTCCTTATGCTTTGTTTCTGCTGTTACGCATAACACGCATATCTAATTTGACTTTAAATTTATCTTTAGAGCACTATACTATCAGCGCTATTAATAATCCATATACAGCATATTGCAATTCAGATCACATTTCATTTTCAATGCTACCCTGACCCTGTCTTTGGAACAATGCTATAGAGCACCGAAGTCTGACGTCAATATCGGTAGAGGGCACATTTTGCCGGGTTCATGTATTTTTTTATTTGCATTGTAATCCCCATAGGGGGATTTTAGATTGCTTCAAATAAGAACTGTGTTTGAAATTTAAACAAATCATCCCGGCCGTTACACTCCTGTGGATATGAAGAATCAACTGACTGAGAGAAAACAATATTGTTGCTGCTGAATTAGTTACATTTTCGCTAGAAACAAACAGTATCAAATATGAGTGACTGACGGTCGTAAACGATACAGAGACACCTCCCCGACAATAACGCTGAGACAGTTTGTTTACTTTTGGACCACAATGCTTATATTAGACGATTTTAAGAGGACCCTATGTCATTCTCCATAGAGAAATTACTTCCGTGAACCACGGGATGAGCGAGTGACGTCAGGACTTCGGTGCTCTATAGATGTTATATAGTCTTTTAGTGCTGCTTACAGAGATATAAGGTCATTGATTAATGTATTCCTTACAAATCAGAGAAAGCATTGTTTGTAATGGAGTTAGTTAGCTATATAACTAATGCAGATCTTTACTGATACTGTACATTCAGGTACAGTTGCTCTAACTGAAACAAAAGGGGCGTTTATAAGTAAAAGCTACTCTTCATGTGGCCTGGCCCTGGTATGATCCTATAGGATCATGATGGCCTAATGACTTATCCTGGCATAATCCTGGGCTCATCCCATTCATTCTTTAAAATCATGAATCCAAGCGATTTCCCTTGAAAGAGTGTAGTTTAGATACGCAAGCATTATAATAGAACATAATTCCTTTATTATACGATTATACTAATCTCATTTTTGTCTCCATACTGGGGAGTGTGTTACTGGACTCGTTGTTGCGTGCGTGCGTGCGTGCGTGTGGGTGGGTGTGTGGGTGGGTTGTGTGTGGGTGTGTGCGTGTGTGTGTGCGAGTGTTTAAGCGCGCATGCATCCATGCGTGCATGTACAAACTGTATCATACAGTACCACCCATAGATCTATGTATTATAACCCTTATAGCACACTCACCCTCAGGGTTTGTTTACGTCACAGTGCTCCTGTTCACACTGTAGGAGTCTTTGTTTCCACTTGGAAATGTGTATGGAGGAATTCCCTCATCCTTTGACTAAATCATTGGGAGTGGGAACCAGATACTGTAGTTTCTCTACTGTAGTTTCTCTTATGAAATCATAACCCAACTCTAGAAAATACCCAACCATCATGCCAAAAATGTACAAATTATGCTTGGGTCATTTATTGGCCAATTTATGCTTAAAGGCCCATTAATGTAAGGGAGATAACAACTTTACTTTATTATAACTTTATTTTGTATTATACTATCCCAAATAGAACATGCCTATTGCCTACAGTATGCATAGCTATTCTTCCTGTGGTCCGTCATACCCAAATACAAATCGTATTACTGTACATAACGGGCAAGCGCTGGTGCTTTGGCACGGGGGGTGACGGGGTCAGATCAACGTTTGGAATGAATTCTGTACTGGCCATATATGGAGTGTGTCTTGTGTGTACAGGGTTTGATGAGTTCAGATCAACATATGGACTGTCAGAACAGGTCAGCTCCATACATGGAGATCTAAGGGTTTGAGGTCAGATGTTGGCCGGCTCCATATACAGTATGCAGATCTAGGTGATGATCCAGTCTTCTCCATGTATGACTATCCAGGGTTAGATGAGGTCAGTGTCGTGATCTTTAATATGGAGATGGCCATATATGAAGGTGTGATGTCACAAGGCGTGACCATATGGAGGTGTGACATGACACACAGAAATTCAGGTTTTCATAAAAAAAATTACATAGTACAGATAGAAAACATAGTACAGATCACAGGTTACAAAAGTTAAGAAATATATTTCAGAAATGTAATCTTTTTTTAATATTGTATATTTCATGATAAAAGGAGAAAAGATAACTATTTGTTATATTTCTTGTTATATTTCTATAACAACAAAGGTAATGTGTGTAATGCTCAGTTGGTTGTACTGAAACATTGTATAAATCAAATCCACACAACTTCAGTCATCACTAGCAAAGTTTGTTACAGCATGGATAAAAGACCCTAAAACAGGTTTATGTAAAGGTAACTATCTCTTAGGGACCTATAGCACACATTACATGTTATGGGTGATTACGTATAGCCTGGGGTGGAAGAATTACAGACGTGGTCCGTGCAAGGAAACAGGATTTCATTTGTGTGCATGTGTGTTTATGTCATTGCTCATTTGATTGCCATATGAACCATATGTTTTGCATTCAGTTATCATTCGTTATCCTACTACACGCAGGGAAGGGTACATAACATGGCATGATGTTAAATGACACGTGTGTGTGTGTGTGTGTGTGTGTGTGTGTGTTTCTGTGGAAACAGTGCCTTAGCAATCCATCCAAATGTTCCTAAATATTGTACATATCGTAACATGCCTGAATCGTCAAGCATTTGTGTGTTTCTGTGTGAAAATTCATATGAACATAAGTACACACAAATGTCCCCAAACCTCTTTCTTCGACAAACAATTGCATCTTTTATTTAAAGAGAACACACGCGCCATACAAGTATTTTGTAGAAAAATAAACAAATCATGAGAAACAATTGGGAGCCAAGTGGTTAAGTGAGTCACACCCACAGGTTCAATTCCAGAGCATGACAGCCTTTGCTGCGCATCACTCCCCGTTTCCTGTCACTCCTCATTGTACTATCCTATATAAAAAAAAACAATAGCCAGACATTCAACACAGTGAAATACTCAGTGCTCATTTATCCATAGTTAATACCATTAAAACCCTATACTTTGTTTGTACTTGTTTGTCTGCGAGGTGTTCTGAGCTTGTAGATCTGCTATTTTCTCCAAATGTTTGCCCTAGAATGAGATGCTGAGATTAAATACACTGTACTGTCTAATCGTCCTGCATCAGAAAGGGTCAGAGCAATGGTCCAACTTATCAGTGCAGGTGTGAAGGAGGCTAATGCCTAATTCATGCCCAGTCATACAGTATGATGGTGTTGTGCATCGTAAATAGCCTCTATGTCTACTCTGAGGCGAAACAGGCTTAACTGTAGGCCTAAACTCAAACATTACAATGTTGGGTTGTTAATAGTCTATATCTGGATGTACTTCTGCAGCTTGTCCAGCTGACATATAAGTGACAGGACATTCTGTTTTTGACCATTGCCAAAAACCTTATACTTGAGTTATGAGAAATGAATGGGGGAGGCATTCTCATCATGGGACATTGGACCAAAGCAAGCAAATAAACAAACAAACATAACTCTTCTCAGTGCTTCTTTCCTTGTGGAGTAGACAAGAAGACGGAAAGATTTCCACCTTATTTACTTTTGTATTAACATTAAGCTAAAAACACATTATTCTTGCATGGACATTTTCTTGATGTGACATTGCTGACTCGTTACAAAGCTTATTCTCAATATTACAATGTATGGAATTTCCGCAGGACTTGTTTATTAGGTAGACCCATGTTTTCTTTACTTTTTTTGTGTGGGTCAGATGGTCTCACAATAATCAGACTCTCAACATTTCATGATGCATTATGTTTGAGAATGGATTTGATAGCATATAGCTCAACGATTCCTGTGTGCCGTGAGGATGATTGCAATACAAATAATTAAAGATTTTATTGATAATTTCATATTATTATCTTTACATACACATTATAAAATTAGTTAATATAAAAATAGTGGGTTTTTTTTCTATAAAACATTGAAAATATATTTTCCATTGTGATGTTAGTTTAATTGAAAGCTGGAATACAATTGATTGAATGATTGATTGATTGATTGATTGATGATTAAAATAAAAATGAGTGGTCACTGGCCAGATGGGTGGGCCATGAAATCTTTCAAGATTTACAAGTGTCTAAAGGTCTAATTCATTCCAAGCATTTTCCCAAAAAGCACTATAGTAAATCAAAATAAGCTCACGACTCGCCACACAACACTTTGTGAGCTTGTAGCTCTTAACTATTCAAGTTTCTTTAAATGCTTATTTTAATCATCATTTTTATGTATAATTATACCAGTATTTATTTAAAGCAAATTGCCTTTTTCTTTTTATAAAACCAAGTTCTGATTTCATATATTATTTTCTGAAAACCTTTTGGAATAATAATGAAAACAGTATCGACCCATGAAAAGTGGTCCACGACCCAACAATAAGTCCCGAACCAGTGCTTGGTGATATACTAGCAGTCTTATTTGACAAAACAAAGAAGAATATTCACTCCTCAAACTTCATGGCTCCCGCAAAGCCATCGTAGGTGAAGGGTTTGAGCACGGGGCCGCACGTCTCTTTAGCAAGGCATGCCATCCTGTTATTGTCACAGCTCTGCTCGGTCCCGGGGCCGATGTACACCGAATCAGGGGAATGGATGGACGGGTCCTCGTCAAAGTAGTTGTGTGGGCGCAGGATGACCCCGCCCCCGTTGCCCACGGTCACCGTGTTGGGGATGTCCTCGGCATGGGGGATGTGGAGGAAGCCAGTGGTTATCCAGGCAACTAGGTCCTGAGAAAGGAACACGCAACATAAATACCAACATCATGTTGAATGAACATGGGTTATGTTTTCGGCCTGTTTTGTGTGTCTGTCGCAAGCCACTGTCCCGATGGGAGCCAAATGCGATGTGTACGCTGCCAGTATGCCAATAAATCAAATCAAAGACTACTTATTTCAAAAAGTGCATGGTTGCCAGAGAGGCACACTATAGTTATTGCCCGAATTAATTCAAGATAATGTAGGTCATGTAGGTCAAACCTTCATCATCATACATCAGAAACCACACTTATTATACACGTATTATAATAATAATATTATTATAATATAATAACTAATATTATATTATTATTATATTACTATATTATAATTTCTACATTAGAAATGTTATTTTCCTCCATAAACAGCTATAGGGTTTAATGTTTATATTGTCTGAACACAAACGTGGTGCAACATCTTGATGATGACGTACGATGATTAGAGTGCCCCCTTCACACAGGTGTGATTTAAAAAATGTTTAAATAATTATGCAACTTTAATGTTATAAAGGAAGTCAACAAGGCTCCAAATTTGGAGTCATACATCATCATAGAAATTCCATGAGAATGGAGCCATGCCATTCCCCCCCGAGATCTGCATGATTCGATTTATACATTATGAGCAGCACTCACTCACTGCTGTCCATCTGCTGATTGAGTGTCAAGAAAACTGTATGGGAGTTTTAAGCACTGACCCCAGAATAGCACCGGGTAATAGTGAGGACCACGTCACAGTAATGTCCCAATTGGGACTTTCTTGTAATTTTATGATCCTTTTGAGAATATTTGGTCTGTATAAGGTTGAATGAGAAGGGCACTACACATACACGCACGTACACACAAACTGACCTCATTGTTGATGTTTTCATTATCTTCAATGTACTTGCTGAAGTCCACAGCTGGTGTCCACATGTTGTTTTGACTGTAAAGACTGCTGCTGGTCCTCTCCAAGTCCTTATGCTTAGTGATGGCTACCTTATACCTGGAGAGATATAGAGACAGCTTATGTTGATTTTCAGCTCCACTAAAGACAGTATATACTGCACACTATTTACAGTGTCAATTTGAGATAGATTTGCATTTCCGTTTAAATGCCACTGTGACTTTTGGACCTAACAGGGGACCATGTCTGCATTGTCCTCTCACCTAGCCCAGGACATAGACCTCTCCTCAGGCTGGCTCTCTGGCAGGTGGTCTCCGGTGAAGCTGAACACTTGAAGCCGATAGGAGCGCTTGTGTCCCCAGCGGTTGGTCTGGTTGCTGGCAATGTGGAGGTAGCGAGGGGTCTTGGTGCCGTAACGCAGGGCTGCTTCCTATGAAGTGAGTCAAGGTCATTAATGGGTGTGACGGTTCCCTGGGTATTATACATTATATTACATTTGTGCACTCTCCAATAGGATTGGGAGCAGAGCCTAATGATGATGATTAGCCTAAGTGGCTCGCACCTGGGCCCGGGTGTCGACGCCCTATAAATGCCTGCTTCCCCAGTCCTTCCCCAATTCTGTTGTTTTGTTTTCTGCACCTTTCCAGCTATGCACCCTTTTCAACACTTTTGTTAATACATGCAACATGCACCCGTCCCGCACGCACGCACGCACGCACTACACCACACCACACCACTGACAACTGACTTCCACACCTGGCACATCGGCCAAGTTCATAACATTAGTGGTTAAATCCATTGACATTATAAAATATAGACGCCTCACTGGCCGCTGTAGTCCATTGGAGCGACGTATGTGCATAGGAGGGCGGAAGTACGATGGTTAAATCGAAGTATGGTTAAATCGCTTTTAAGGGTGTGATCACACCGAACGGTTACCCTCTTGGGGATGTCCTCAGCATGTGGGATGAGGAGGAAGCAGGAGGGGCGGATGCTTTTCAATGGGAACTGAGGTTTCTTTTTGCGGAAATCCGCAAATGGCAACAGGCCGCTCCGTTCCCATTGAAAAGTGGCCACTAACCCACTATTGTCAAAATTGGGGTATTTGACACAGCGCCTGGCCACAAATGCCTGGCCACCACCAACACACACACAAGATATAAACTTGAGTGCATTAATTAATTGCATTTTTATAGCGCTTTTCCAAGTGCTCAAAGCGCTTTACAATGGTTCATTCATTCATACATTGGGTGAAGCGGCGAACAGACGACGCCAGCGTCCTCACTTCCCACATTCATACACCAATAGTGGCAAGATCACACCGACCGACTCATTGGAGGCAATTTGGGGTTCAGTGTCTTGCCCAAGGACACTTCGACATGTAGACAGGAGGAGCCGGGATTCGAACCGCCGACCCATGGATCATTGGACGACCTGCTCTACCTCCTGAGCCACAGACGCGCATTGCATTAAATGTTCCAAAATGTATAGCCACACAGAATGTAGTATAATTAGTTGACATCGTATACTGTAGCTCAGTGGTTCCCAAACTGTGGTGCGTGCACCCCTTGTGTTGCGCGAGCACTTTCTAGGGGGTGCGCGGCATGAAAAGGCTAATGGTGGTGCTTTGGTTTTATTTGAAATATATTAACATATTATGCCAATATATGCAAATATATGCAGAATATAGCCCATGCTTCATATATATGCCATATTCAGGTTCATATATGTGGATAAATAGTCTATAAAGCTTATGCAATTTATATTTCCATGTGGGGGGTGCGTCAGCTAGGTCGGGAAGTAACAGGGGGTGCATGGGCCATGCAGCATGGCCAAAAAGGTTTGGGAACCGCTGCGAAGTTGTAGCTAGTGCCCAGACCATGCAAATGGAAATAACTCAACAACAGTGACAGTCAATATGTATGCAAGACCTTTCTACTAAATGTTTGAGCGGGGTCATTTAATCATGGATAACAAGTGAGAATTTTCTACAACAAGAACCAGCACAGTCATTGAAACCTATACACGTTTCCTGCATTTCCCATTCAATGCCACACAATCTATTATGTGCTGTGACTGAAAAGCTATGAGTTAACAGTGGCAAGTTGACCTGTTCTGTGTTGATCTGGTTCTCTACCAGCTGAGGCACCATGGCATAGCGTTCAGGCATCCAGGGCAGAGTCACGTTCACATACTCCATGTCTTTGGTCTGGAAGACATTCTTCACTCCTAGAGGACACCAAAAAGTACAAAAATGCCTCCATCATTCACGTACACATAAAAGTTAGCTGTGGTGCATAATGTCAACCAAGATGGATTTATATAACGTGTTGGAATTGAGCATAGTAATAGATTGATAGATGGTCCTATATAGGCCCTCCCATTCTATCGACTCTGTCAACAATCAAAAAGGCTGCAGTTTTCTACTCTGTTTTGGCTGTGGCTGAAAACCCACATTTGAAAAGTTGAGTTCCTTCCATCTAGGATACACACAGTTACAGACAGATCCACGTGGTGGCATTTAATAGGCCCATTAGCTTGTCTGGTTGGTGGTCAGACAGTCCTTGGACTGATAACATCCTTATCACCCATGACAAATAAAAAGGTTGTGCATAGTGATGAATCTTGTTATCATATTTATAGTGTGTGTGTGTGTGTGTGTGTGTGTGTGTGTGTGTGTGTGTGTGTGTGTGTGTGTGTGTGTGTGTGTGTGTGTGTGTGTGTGTGTG
>OOFJ01131753.1:0-10661 GCA_900323375.1 Benthosema glaciale | reverse complement strand
TAACAGATGAATGAAAAAGATGATTTTTTTTTATGAACAATAAAGACAACAGAACAAAAACAAAAACAAATAAATCACAAAATAAAATAAAATGGTATAGAAATAGAAAAGGCAAATCCAATGAAAAAAAACAGAACAAGAACAATTAACAGGACAAGACAAACAAACAAACAGTCAGTCATTCATACCAGGGGGGTAAGGAGAAAAAGGGAGGGGGGGGGGGGTGAGGGGGGTTCTGCTCAAGTCAAGTGCGTTCTTCCAGTATAGTAAGAGTGTCAATGTGGTTCAGAAAGGGTTGCCAGATTTTGTAGAATTTTTTCAATGAACCGTTGAGGGAGAACCTCATCTTTTCAAGTTTGATGCAGTATAAAATTTCGTGAATCCATCTATTGTGAGTAGGCGGGGAGGGATGTATCCAATTAAGGAGAATTAGTCTCCTGGCAAGTAAAGTTGTGAACTGAAGGCTATAACACATCGTGCAGAGCTGGTCACATTAGGAATTGAAGGGATACCCAGAAGTGCAGTGAGGGGGTCTGGGTCATAAGAGTTAAGGGTTTTACACTCGAAAAGTATGAATACATTTGTGTGGAGTTAAATTGTCACGTGTAATCCTTTACAATTTCAAACACATTTCAGTGCAACAGCCTGACAGCTGCAACGTCAGCTAAGTGCTGTAACCAATCGGCGGATAGTTTACTTGGGACAATGTGTAGCATAGCCTCCTGTGATTGGTTACAGCTTTCTCACCGGAAGAAACACAGCAAAAACACATGGGTGTATGGCTTTGAGAGTTATTTACCGACCCTATGGTTATTTTACAATAACATTTAATTTAATTCATTTTATAATAACAGACTTATTTATAATAACGGCAATGTTGAGTTCGATGTTGTGTAAATTAACGATGCTACCGGTTGCTCACCATTAAAGAGTGTGTTCTTGTGAGTATGAGACAATAAAGTCATGTTTGTTTTATAGCTATGTATGTCTGTCTGTCTGTCTTTGCCATTCTCAGTCTAAATAATTGTTTTATGCTCTAAAGCAGAATCGGTTTTGAGACATTAGTGCATGGCTGATCTCAGTGTCTTTTTGGCATCTGAAAGATTTTCTAAATATGAATTTAATTTTAAGCACATGCTACTTCTGTCCCTTCTCCCTTCAGTCATGCTAGTGTTAATCTCTGTCTGTCTGTCTGTCTGTCTGTCTGTCTGTCTGTCTGTCTGTCTGTCTGTCTGTCTGTCTGTCTCTTTTCCATCTCTTCATGATGATGTGTTTAAATTCTTGCAGGCAGTGCAGTATTGTTGATGCCCTCCTGTCTGCCCAGAGGACACAGCTGTCAGATCTAGTGATGGAGACAGCAGCCTTGGTAGCGCCTATCACCGCACTGGAGTTCCTCCAGGACGAATATCTACTAAAAGGTACACATCATGGTGGAATATAGCCGCAAGCAAGTTATGCTATAAATAAATCTGCTTGCGTCTAGTAGGTTTCAATAACCTTCCTATATGATATGACTGACACTGACAACCCATTCATGATGAAACAGAAGTCCTATTTGGTTATATTACATGACGATAAACTCATATTATACCAATATTGGGTATAGAAAGCTTAATGGGAATTGTCTGTCAAGTTTTTGTTTCATAAAAACCAGCCCTCCTCCTGGACATGTTATGACCTCATAACTGTCCATAAATTCTCTTATAAGAGCTTGTCACTACTCAATCATGTCCTGCTGCGTACACCACAGAAAACTGTGCATATGCACTGACTATGCAGGAGACATCATGACGTTGAGACTTATTGAAAACTAGAACTTCCAAACTCGAACACACAGAAAAATAATACCTGCATGGGATTTTATTGACAGCAAGTTTCTCATGACATGCCAATAGTGTTAGTATTTTTTAATGAAACATAAACTTGACAGATAGACAAATCAAGATGGTAACCCAAGATGTGTCTGTAGTACAGGTGCAATATTAGAGCGTTTATTAAGTTGCTTGTGACTAATGGAGATCATGGGACCGTCCGGAACGCCCAGCTGATGCAATGATGATGATGTAATGTTTATTGGATTCTCATTAACTTCTGCCTATGCAAGAGGTAGTATCTATTCTTCCTCCTGGCGCCCAACATGGACCAGAGAGTAATAAATGTTTCCTCAAGGATAGACTAAAAGATCTGCCTCCTCACCCATCAGTGCATCCATAGCAACGCCCCTTCCTACCTTAAGGAACTCATTGAACCGCCAACCTCCACTCGCTTCCTCCGCTCTGGGTCCTCAAACACACTCCAATGCAAAAAGACTAAGCTCCGTACTATGGGAGACCGGGCCTTCTGCTCACCTGCGCCTCGGCTGTGGAACGCTCTCCCCGACCACCTGAGAGCACCACAGTCTGTGGACGCCTTTAAAAGAGGACTAAAGACATTTCTTTTTAACAAGGCATTTACCTAGGTTGACCCTCTATGCCCTGTTGCTTTAATGCATTAATTGTTGGTCTGTTTTTAATTGCATTGATTGATTTTTTTCTGCTTTGTAGCACTTTGAGATTTGTTTCAAATGTAAAGTGCGTTATAAATAAAATGTATTATTTTTATTATAAATGAAATGAGAAAAAAGACAAATATGGATAAAGGACTTTCAATGATTTAACTAATTGCGAACACAGTGAGCCCTTACTATGGAAGCCACAAGCCAGGCAGAAAGTGTGTGTCTGTGTGTGTCACGCTGCGCTGACAACACCCGCCACCCAAGGGCGCCGCAGTTACACGAAAGGGAAAATTACAGAGGGACTTCAAATACACTGCGTTCGCTTCCTGCATTTGCGCGTCTTACTTGTTAATATGCAGATTAGAAGATAACTAATATTAAAAAAGACGTGTAATGTGTATGTGTAGATGGACACACTTATACTATACTGCATATAATATAAATATATATATAGCGTACAGGCGTACACACCGTCACACAGTGGCCCTCATTTATCACACTTTCATAGACCAAGAAATGGTCAACACAACTGTCCACATTTATCAACCTGTCGTCAATTTAACGTGAGTGAGCGTAGCCAACACTCGCATCTCAATTAAGGTCATGTACACAAATTACCTGACAATCATTCTTTAATCTGACAATTCATTTCCTCGTTTTAGGTGAGGGTCCTATACTGACAGTATACAGCCTCCATCCCCATCCTAAATCCTGCGCCTCACTGAGCGTGCTCCAACATTACCGCATCCATGGCATCAGACCCAGACCGCAGCCGGTAGCTGACAACACACATTACTCCACCACAGAGACCCGCCAGGAAGGAAAAGGTAGGTGGACACTGACAGGACAGTTAAGTTCCTTTGTCTGTCTTTTTCTTTCGCTCAGTTCTTCTTTCTTTTTCCAGTTTCTTTTCTTTTTCCACTGCTGCCGAATTCATCTACTCTGTTAACCAGAGAGAACGAGGCAACCACCCGCTCACCGAGACGTAATAGACTAATAGTCAAATAATTCCTATTGTAAATACTAGTAGTACAACTAGTAGTAGTAAAAAACTAGTAAAACTTGCTCATGGATCTGACGGGATAAAAAAAAAGGGGGAGATCCGGGCGCACTCCAAGGTTAAGAGAAGAAACACTTTCGGAACAGCCTTTATTTAATAAAACACCAGAAGCTGTCTTCATCAGGGCTAACAACATCAATATGTATGTATTAAAAATACATATAAAAACATAACAATAACTAGAAAAGTCGCAATTCTGAAAAATTTAAAGTGTGGTTGCCGCAATCGCTTATGTAGGTCCCTCCCACTATTTTTGCTAGCCAGTTACAATGTCAAGTCACCCCTGTGATCATGTGGGCGTAATTCGGAGGGGATTTATCCCCCTGTTTTTGCAACAAAAGGTTACATTTGTACGCATTTGCGGCGCCCAAGGAATTTTGACAATTTAATCTATTTCTGTCTGTGATTTTTTTCCTTACATCACCCTCTATTCTCTGTCCTCAGGAGGGAGCTCTACCACAGGGTCCAGCCACTATGATCTTGCAGTGTATGGAGGCAAGGCTGTGAGGCTAGTAAGGCTGCGCACAGAGCTCCACGGTGGGGACCACCTGCACCTCGAGACCATAGGTCCCCTCGTGGAGCTGCAAGACTGGGCCTTGGATGCCCACTGGCTTTCTGGAGAAGGACGGCCACTCCTCGGCGTGGCTTTAGCCCATAATGGAGCCTTCCTCCTGGACGCAGAGAAGGGAAAAGCCTTGCTTCGGTGCTCCTGCTTAGAGGGGTGTCTCCTGTATTCTGCCCTACTTCTAGTGGACACGTCGTGGACGGATTCAGTCCTAGTCGGGGGAACCGTCTTCAACCAGCTGGTGTTGTGGAGGCCTGGCGGCTCCGGAGGTGCAGAGGGGAACGAGGCTCAACTCAAAGCCCCAGTGGAGAGGCGTCTGCTGGGGCACAGCGGGGTCATCTTCAGCCTGTCCTACCTCCAGGAGAAAGGGTGGCTGGCCTCAGCCTCCGACGACCGCAGTGTGAGGGTATGGGGCGTTGGGGTTTTAGGGGGACCCGGTGGGACATGTGGGGATGTGAACCCTACCTGTTTGAGGGTCTTGTATGGACACCAGGCTAGGGTGTTCTCCGTGCGTCTCTCCCCAGGGAAAGTGTACAGTGCAGGGGAAGACGGGGCGTGCTTGGTTTGGGACTGGGCCGCAGATGGGAAGG
This sequence comes from Benthosema glaciale, assembly GCA_900323375.1. Lineage (NCBI taxonomy): Eukaryota > Metazoa > Chordata > Actinopteri > Myctophiformes > Myctophidae > Benthosema > Benthosema glaciale. The sequence goes on along the minus strand of OOFJ01131753.1, from coordinate 5,952 downwards.
TTGCCCGGACGTTAAAGGGACATCGAGCCGGAGGGGTCCGAGCCCTGGCCGTGAGCGGGGGAAACGTGTACGACGCAAGGCAAGCAACGTGGGTGGCAACGGGCGGTGCTGACGGAGGAGTGAGGCTATGGAGGCTGGAAGGGGATAAGGAAGAAGATTTGAAGAAAATTGGGGCGACGAAGGGGGAGACGGTGAATGAAATGGACATGAAATTCCTTGGCCAAGGCATGCCCAAGGGGTTGTGTGTGACGGGGAGAGAGAGCAGCACTAACGGCTTGTCTGAATTTCGGATTCTGGTTTGCACTGATCAAGGGATAGTCTACCAGTACTGTGACGGACAGTGGGAGGCTCTATGGCAGGGCCCCGTTGAGTTCCGGTCCTACTGTGTAATGGAAACACTAACCATCAGGATGAAAGACTCGTCATCCACAGTCCGCCTGTGTGCTGTGGGCAACCTCATTGGAGGAGTACAGGTCTTTCCAGTTTCCCAACCCCAATCCGGGGTGCTTCTCAGCGGAGGTCAAGGGAAGATCCATAGCCTTATCTGGGTTGGGGGGGCACAAGAGAGCGGGAGACACGGCGGGGGATATTTGCTTTCCTCTGGGGCAGGGGGGCTCGTCCACCGCTGGTATGTTGAGGTTGACGTGGATGAAGATTCTCACATGGCGCTCAGGGTGGCGACCCTCCCCGCCTTCCTCCTGCCCGTCTGTCCCAAACGCTGGTTGACCGCAGCAGTCCGACTCCACTCCAGAACACCAGGGGTGCTGTTGTGGGTGTGCGGTGACAGGAGAGGGTCCCTGCTGCTGTTCCTCGAGAGAAGAAAATGTGAGCAAAGTGAGAAGGAAGAGGAAGGAAGGTGTCAAGACTTGCTGATTGGGAGAACCGACAGCAGTAAGGCAGAAGCAAATGGCGATAGTAAAACACATGGAGACGGCACGGAAGAAACAGATGTAGGCTTGATGGAGGTGAAAAAGGGAACAGCAGAATGCCACCTGCCACTGAAGCCAGAAAGCTGTCTTTTCGGGGTACATGGAAAGCAGGGGGTGACTTCGGTGTGCGAGTACCGTGGGCTTCTGTACAGCGCCGGCAGGGACGGCTGTGTGAGGGTCTTTAGATTGCGAACTACAGACAAACAAGAAACACCGGAACTGGAGTTAAATCCAGGAGCAGACAACAATGAAGAGAAAAGAGTTGGCCATGAAGGCCTTCGACTGGAGGTTCTGCGAGTCCAACGGGCCTGCAAGGGCATGGAATGGCTGGAGAGGGTCCTAATCCTAGAACCGGAACGCTCGGTGACGGACTTTCCAGAACGCTCCTCCCAGGAAGAGGAGGAAAATTGTTTGGAGGATCGAGACGAGACAAACATTCAAGCGGTCCTACAGAACAAACGAGTCAGCAGCCAGGGAAGAGGCGAAGAAGAAACAGAGAGAGAGATTGAGGGAACAGGAAGCCCGGAAGCCCGGTTTGTTATTGCTGGGTTCCACGGCGACCATTTCGTGGTGTGGGACCCGGTGAGGCAGGAAAGGCTGCTCTCGGTGCCCTGTGGTGGGGGGCATCGCTCGTGGGGTCTCTGGCCCTCACATGATAACGCCCTATGGCCTGGACATGGTACCCTGGTGTTCATCAAGCAAGGGGCCGTCATGGCATCACAACAACCCCCCAGCGAGATATCGATCCGGGCTGGCAATAAGGCAGGAAAGACCCAGGGAGCCTGGGAACTGAGAGAGGGGCTCCACGGGAGGGCGATTGGCTGTGTGTGTAGGCTGGGAAGAATGGAGAGAATGAGCAGCAATGAGGTTCAGACGACACAGGCCAAAGTCTTGACGACAGCGGGTAGCAGCGACGGACATTGGGAGATTTTGGCGACGGGAGGAGAGGACACTAGCTTGTCTGTCCTGGCTGTCTGTCCTAATTCCGGTGAGGTCCAAGTGCTTTCAGTGATCACAGATCACATCTCTAGTGTCCGCACCTTAGCTGCCATAACACGTTCTGGACAAACCGGAGGAGGAGGAGGAATAGAAATGGCCGCCGCCGGACCAGAACGGACCGTTTCTGCTCTGCTGGTCTCTGCGGGAGGCCGGGCCCAGCTGCAGTGTTACCGGCTGATGATTGGCTGGGACGGACGGAGGCAGCTTCCTTCCTGTCAGGTGATCCAGGTAGCCAGTCACCGATTGGATGCGCAGTGGGAGAGGAGGCGGAATCGGCACAAGATGGTGAAAACGGACCCAGAAACCAGGTGCGTGCGTGCGTGTGTGTATCAAATCTTCTTCAAAGACATGCATAAACAGCTGATAAATGCAGCCTCTGATTGGACAACAGACCCACGTGACAGTCAGACTAGGAAGTAAACGGACTACCTTGAGTGTGAAATGGGTTTAGATACAGGGATGAAACATGTCTGTTTCAGATTTATTGCTTTTTAGTACTGTGTATGTACTCTTATGTCTGCAAACGCAGACAATCTACAAGCCCACAATGCATTGCATACGTAACGCGTTGTGGGTTTGTCGATCGGATCGCTGCAACAAAGTAAGCTATGAACCAAGTTGAACTTTGATCAGTTTTCTCTCTAGGTGCAGTGAACAATGTAAGACTGACACAGAACACAACCTTTATTATTATTATTGCCTATATTTGTGTTTAAATGTAGGTTTCTATTTACATAATAATATTTACATAGTATTTATTGCAATTCATTTATAACGTATACATTATAATACACTGTATATACATTATAAAGTATATTACAGATGTTGAGCACTGATGAGGTTGTCTCATCAGTGTCTAATTGGCCCCTGCCAATTCAGAACCAGCATATTGATAGCAGGGGGTGGGGCATATTAATGAGGGGTTTATTCTACAGGCGTGGCATATTGGCACAATTAATAGGCAAAAATAGAGCCATGGTACTGTAAAACTGGACATTTCTTTGAAGTCTGTATTAACATCTGTGTGTGTGTTACAGGTACATGTCCATTGCTGTGGTGAAGGAGGAGAAGGATTGTGTCCTCCTGGCTTTAGCCTGCAGTGATGGAGCTGTGAGGTTGGTACCTACTCTGTTATACATGTCATCATCATTTGATGAGCTCATGACCAGAGCAAAATGTTAGAAAACCAAAGGTTCCCTAGAAAAACTTTAAGTTAAACATTTTAATCACCCGCTTCGGATGTTATCATCCCTTAACTCAGGAAATGTTGAAAATCAGCACCATAGGATAGGACAGAATGTGAAAATTGCACATACTGGGAAAAACCCAGTATTCCCCTGGGAGCGTCTGCTTTATATGACACATGACGCGTCATACGGACGGAGGCGACGTGGAAGTGACTGCAACAATAACAACAACAACAGCGTTGCAACATGCTTGCGGTTAAGGTTAGGTTAGGAGTTTGGGGTAGGAATATTATAGTAATATTTGACATATGACTAACCCTAACCCAAACCCCAAACCTAACCCTAAACGCAAGCATGTTTTGCGATGTTTGACATGCTTGCGTTTAGGGTTAGATTAGTCAGCGGGCGGTCCGCATGTAGAATGCGCCACAACGTCTAGAATGCAGGTATGGAACATATTGGCCGCATTCATACATAACGGTTGATTTCGTCCATTTAATACAAGATAACATACAAATCTGCTGTTTTAATGTGACTAATGTGGTTCATGTGTATCTCTGTCTTCCCCTCGCTCTCTACACCCAGGTTGTTCTCAGTCAGTGAGGTCAAAAGTCAATTTGAGTTGTTGTGGGAGAGTTTCTACCACCAACGCTGTGTGCTCAGTCTCGCCACCTGCTGGATGGAGGATGGAGAAGGCAACAGGTGACAAATACTGTACATATGGCTGAAGATATCACATCAGCCTTTTACCTAACATGTGGGACTTGAGCTTATTAAAACGGAAGAATGGTATTTAAAATGTGGGGATTCATCAACTATCTGATTGATTTTGGATCTTGAAACATCCTACTATACAGTATTATGCCAATTAAGGGACAAACCCTATGCACTGGAATGCTCTATAACCGCGTTCAGTTTGCACCACTGCACTTCCGGTTGCCAGCCTCAGACTCATTGCTAGTGGATGTACTGTCGTGATTTCGTAGGAAACTAAAACATCTCAAGTTAAATCACACTATTTCACTTGATTATTTGATGTTGTGGTTTTTCATACTGTAGTTTGATAAAAATGATTAAGATCTCCTTTTAAAAATACATAGAATCTGAATACAAGTCAAAGGTTTTGGGCAAACTTTAGTTTAAAGTATTTTTTTAATAATGATGCGTTTAGTAAATGAAGGTCCCATTAATTCTAAAATTAATGATAAAGTAGGGCATGTTTCTAGAGTTTCTACTGGTTCTACTGAATGAAGACCCGCCCTAGCAGTCGTTTCCGTTAGCATGTCGGACCGGATATAGACAGATGGTGGATTTGAAATCACTGAAAAACAGGCTTCAAAGTGAATCTGTAGAAACCAATGGCGTCACTTTGTCCATTCTTTTTTACTGTGTAGTGCATTTATCTCACTGCCTCCCTCTTACCATACCACTTGCAGTAGCACTTGCCCTATCCTCGACCTCCTACAGGCGTAAGCAAAGGCTCGACATAGACTCAGATAGCAGTTCATGTAGACCTATAGCATTTCATGTAAACACTATATAGTATATATAGAGATATATGCATAGTATAATTAGCCTGTATAGCTTTTCCACTGTTACGTTCTTAGCTTATGTATGATTCACATTAACTACTTTGTATTATATAATGTATTACCATGCTTTTTCTTTTGTTCATGCGTACGTCACTCTGGATTAAGAGCGTCTGCTAAATGCCTAAATTTATTGTACCATTTGTCCCACTACCCCTCTCTCTCTCTCTCTCTCTCTCTCTCTCTCTCTCTCTCTCTCCTGCGGTTGTTTATCTATTCTTCTCAGACATGTGCTCCTGTTCAGCGCTGCTACAGACGGGAATATCGCAGTGTGGGATGTGACCACAGCCGCCTCCTCCACACCGGCCACGCCACCAATCCCGTGCCTCAGCATCCCCGCCCACCAGAACGGCATCAACTCATTGGTCGTCTGGGCTGGCAGAGGAGAGGGTGCGGAACGACAAGAGGACGGTTGCCGGGTAACTGTTGCAAGCGGCGGAGATGATGGACAGCTGACAGTGTCCGTGGTCAGAGTGCAGTACCGTGTGGATGCGATAGAGGGGAGCAGAGTGCTTCCACAAGCTGAGGAGGAGCAGCTTTTGGAGCCTCATCTCCACAACCACACTCTTTCCCCTCGAACTGGGCTCCCTGTGTCCCAAACACAGGCCCAGTTACAGAATCAAAACCACTCTCAAGTCCTCCGGGCCCATTCCCAGTTCAAACCCTGCCGCTCTCGGCCCCCTCTGCTTTCTCACCCACATACCCACCCCGAGTCCTCACCCGGTACCCCTCCTCCACCCTGTCGTGACCGCCCCGGTCACTTACATCTCCACCTCCAGTCCCAGTCCCGCATCCCCCTGGCCCATGCAGCCCCCCTGACCGCCTTAAGACTCCTCTCGCCGGGGCTTTTAGTGTCGACGTCCCCAGACCAGAGAATCTGCCTCTGGAGGGTCCGCAGTACTGGAATCGTGCACAGCGGGACGCTCTACTCGCACGTGGCTGACGCTGCTGGAATGGCTGTCTGGGAAGAAGGAGGGGTGATCGACGAGGAGGAGAATGGGAGAAGGGCTGAAAGGGAGACGGAGACAGGGAGAGAGAGTGAGACAGATGGGTCTGAGAGTGGGTTGGAGGCAGCCGGTAACAGAGGGGAGACATCATTGGTCAGGATAGACGGTAAGACGAAGACCGAGGCAGGGGTCGTGGTGGCGGAGGTGGCGGATACGCGAGGCAGCGCAGGTTGTAGGCCAGGCAGCGAGACGAGTTCTGAAGCCAGGGCGGTAACAGAGAGGGAGGCCGCTGCAGGTAAAC
>OOFJ01131739.1:0-11698 GCA_900323375.1 Benthosema glaciale | reverse complement strand
CCTCCCTCGCACACACATAGTGTACATTTCTGAAGGAATTCCCTCTGTGTGGGAGTGGGCTTGCAGATGTTGGAATGCTGCCTGGTTCTCCTCTCCTATCTCCTCTCCTCTCCTCTCCTCTCCTCTCCTCCCACCCACACAACTCCCATGTTCCAGTCCTCATTCTGCACACACACGCACTTTTCCCACTCGCGCTGCACATGCGGAAAACGTCTGTGAATGCACATATCCCCTCGCAGATGCAGGGAGGGGTCCCTCCGCGAGTGCACAGAGAGGTATGTGGTATCTGGTGTGTTATGCATATGCACATGTGTGGTGCGTGCATAAATACGCATATAAGTGGTGTGCGTTTGTGCATACACGTGGCCTTTTTCTCTCACAAAAAAAATCTCCCCCTGTGTGCTGTGTATCTCATAAGGACAGGCATGCTCACAAATACATGCTGTGCTCTCTCTCTCTCTACACGCACGCACACACGCACGCACGCACGCACGCACGCACGCACGCACGCACGCACACACACACACACACACACACAGAGAGAGCACTTGGCCCGTCCTAACATCGCATGGCCTGGGCCCTTGGTTTTTCCATTACACCGTCTGGCAGGCAGAGCTGTCTCCTGCAAGAGTGGAGAACTACCAGAAACATTATGAACAGTAGGAGAGAGAGAGAGAGAGAGAGAGAGAGAGAGAGAGGCTGATGGCAGGTCTCGTAAAAGGGCTGATCCACAAAACTACTGAAATTCCACAGGAATCACACAGCAAAGTGAGATAATGAGCTACTTCACACCCAACTCTCTCTCAAACACACACGCACACACGCACACACATACACGCAAACACACACACACACACACACACAAACACAGACACACACCCTCGCCATCCAAACTCCAAATTGATTTATGTGCACGGAGTAACCCGACCACCACCAAACATCCCCTGCACCACCCAAAAAATCATGGTAAAAGATAAATATACACTCTCACACGTGTACACACTTGCACACGCGCGCACGCACACACACGCATGCACGCACGCACGCACGCACGCACAGACCCTCGCCATCCAAACTCCAAATTGATTTATGTGCTGTTACATAACCCCGTTCTGACATTTTGATTAGCCATTTACTGCCGGCTGGCCATAGTCGGCATGGTGCTTTATTGAAGTGAGGGCTACAGTCCAACAGGCCGGCTGGCGCTCTAATCCTCTCTCTGTCCATGCTCCATGTCTGCTAGCCCACCAGACTGGACGGACACACACAATCACTCCCCAACAGTAACACTGTACATAATGCACCTATCACTAGCTATGAGTAGCGATGGAGCTCGATAACCGATACCCGATAATTCTGAAAACAAGCTTATTGAGTATACCCTTATTACCCGGTATCAATAAGCTTTGGGCTTATCAAGCCTGTCATCGAGCATAGCTGCTCAATGACGTCATGTTTAAACAATCAAGACAAGAGGTGACCAAGAAATAAATCTATTAATCCATGCTGGCACAAACATGTCAGTCTAAAAGTGTATTGATACCTGCCAACCTGTCTATTAACCAGTTGACAGTTTCTTTAATATTATTTTATTGATAAAAAGGTCAATTGTCTTCCGTCTGTTAAAAAAGTACTGTTGAAGGCCCTAGTAAAAGATACTGGTTTTGTCTCCCGTCTTTCCACAAAGTATTAGAAAATGCTCGATAGTGGGATCGATAAGAACCCGGGTCGATAAGCCTGATCGATAAGGTGATCGTTATCAATAAGAACCTAACGAGCTCCATCCCTAGGTATGAGTACATTGTTACGTAACGTGACACTCGCCACAGAATCACTGCTCTGAGGTAAAACAAATGCAGCCATGATGGCCTTGATAAAAAATAAATAATAATAAATAATCATTGTGTGTATTCCTGCATCGAGTGATCTTGGTACATAGAAATTGATTCATTGAAGATTCTGACTTTCAAATGTATGTCATTTTTGTCTTGGCTGTATTGTTGTACTATTGTGCTTTTTGCTTTGGCAATATAAACCTATGTCTTCTCATGCCAATAAAGCCCATTGAATTGAATTGAATTGAATTGAATTGAATTGAATTGAATTGAATGAATGAATGAATGAATGAATGAATGGATGAATGGATGAATGGATGGATGGCTGTTTGTACCTTCTAGCGATACTACCAAGCAACAATAAAGCCTGTTTGAAGTTTCCTATATCAATTTGATTCAGGACATTACAATAGCATAATTGTGCTCCATCAAAACTCATCACCTGACCGCTATTGAACAGTGTACAACTCCTATGTTGTTCCAGCCTTCAGAGGGGGCCTTCTAGATGTGAGACCTGGTTCATTCTCTGGATCCACACAAGAAAACATGATTTTTAATCACAACGTGAGAAAAGCCTGTTTAATCATGAATTCATTATTGCATGCTGCATTGCACCTGTTCTCTCTGCTCTGCTGTTACCCGATCACCATCGCAACCACTGAACCAACCAACACAACACAGGAGAAATGACATTCTGTTCTTGTAATGTTAGTACTCTTAACAAGTCAATGCAGTTACACTTTGAAAGGAAACTAAGCAAATTCCATTAAGTGAGGAGAGGTCCAACAAGTGGAGAGTGGACTTTCGCACACACGTGCGTGTGTGCGTGCGTGCGTGCATACGTTCGTGCGCGAGAGACAGAGTGAGCGAGAGAGTGAGAGAGACAGATGTACCATCTATCTACCTATCTATCTATTCCATCTTCCAAGTTAGTAATGTGTCTATTGTGGATGAACACAATGGACACAGATAAATTCTTCAGTCTCCTGTCTGGGGCAACATGACTTTGACTGGGGCTGACAGCTATTTTTGGTCAGAAACGTCAGTCTAGCCTTGTTCTCTCTTTGGACAAGAACATTAGCTCACATCACCGCATGTGTCACATGTCACTTCGACACATTTCTATGAAGTCGCCATTGGCACATCAGTCACAAACAAAATGGTGGTGCCATAGATTTGATATGCCCAAAGCTGTTGCACAAATCTAGGTCATGAGTTGGCTCTCATCATATCCTTAATTTAACCAGGTCAAACTCTCATCGCGATTTAAAGGGATATTTCACTTTCAAAAAAAAATTCGGGTCTATACTCAGGCTTTTGTAGTTGCTTGATTCAGTATTTTTTGATGTTTCATATTTTTTTTATCAGATACTCCCCCTCTTCCTTATACAAACCCATTGCAACTTCAAACTCCAAAAGCCAAAAGCCTGAATAGACGAAGATGAAGTGAAATATTTGAACGTTTCCCCCGCCCAAAAAAACGTAGCCTGCGTTATTTTGTCAGGAAGCGACGCTGCCAAAATACGTAGGCTATGTTTATTCAGTTTAGTATAAATGTGTTTGATCTGATCTACTGGAAAGGCTATATACTCAACATTAGCTTCGGATGGCTATCTGTTGTTAGCTTAGACACTGGACTGCGGCATCTTGGTTGCGCATGCATGTGTGTGCTGTGCACGCACAATATGCATGCTTTCAGTCGCTTTAGACTCCAAATCCCCCTCAAAGGTGGCATTTCTGGTCAAAAACAATGCTTTTTGTGTCGCAGCAATGGCGCCGGCCTGTACTTATCATGCTCCAGGCAGAGAATAACAAACGCTTGAGAACCAACACACACACACACACACACATACCATTAATTAAGCTGACACAACATCCGGTCGCGGTGTTTTGGATCTTCAAAATAAGGGTTGAACGGGGCGATATCCTGGCATCGCTTTAATATATATTAATATATATCGCTTTAAATGTATTTTCCAAGAGTGACCTGACCAAGAAAGAGACCACCATGAACACTTTTACAATAAAAATGCAGCATGGGGTCAAAAGGTAAATACATAAACAGGAGCAACAAGTGAACATTTCACATTGATCAGACTTGTACTGTCTGACCATGTTCTATATATTCATTCGGATGTTGCTATATATGTTTCATATTTTTTTACCCACTTAAACCATATCAACTTAGTGAACTGCTTAATTATTTCTGTCTACATCAATATTGTTGCAAGATGTAAATGTAAAGTAAGTACTGTATGTTTGACCCGCGCCCCCCACTCCCAACCTCTGCTGTGTCTGTGGCTTCCATGGTGATGCTCCACTGTCTGCTCTGCGTTACCACAATCTCCAAGGCAACGCTAAGTGTGCCGTGGCGCACGCAATCATCAGCAGCATCTCGCTCATTACTGCATGTTTATAACCCTAAACCGGTGTCGATGAACTAGCTTGTACTGCTAGCCCCTCACGCATGCATGCACGCACGCACGCACGCACCCATGGGTGCAGAGGGATGGAAAAAGTGAGCAAAGGAGAGATACTGCAAATGAACCGCGACTAGAAGTATGAGAGAGTTACCACGGGAGCTGGGGTCCCATCCAGCCAACCTCCATCCAATAATGAACTAACAGATTGCTATGGGAACAAGGTCGTTGGTGTTATTACCTTGTTGGGCAAACGGTAGGCAGGGACGATTTAAAAGAATAACAGTACATAGGCAATCTCTTTTTTTTATCTACATTCAGCTTTTTTTTTTATTTTCGTTTATTATGGAAGAAGTTTATGTAACCGGGTTACAGTAAGTATGTAGTTTCAACTCAGAGAGTGTACACTGACATTTTTTAGGGACACATGTAAAGACGTGTCCTACAATTTCTTTTCAGGACTATTAAGAAATACCGGTAGAACTGTAGCTTACTACTTTTTTTAAATCTCAGTTGGAGTTGCGTTGCGTACCTCTAAAATGTTTTGATGTGAATACATTTCAGCATCACTGAATTTATTAAATGTTTTATACCGGAGCTGTTTGAGGGCTCCATTATGCACAAATCCCATCTACTGAACCTTTTAAATTAATACGCTGATTGCAAAATGTTGAAATGAAGGCAGTCACATCCTCAGATTTTTTTTATTGACTGCTGCCTTTACTAAATAACAAAATTGCAATCAATGTACACTTGATGTATGTAAATCTTGCCCTCTGAGTCAAAATTGACACTTAAGATTTTAAAGTGCACCTGACACCCCATAAAATACAGAATTATGTACAGCTGCTTGCACAGCATATTGAGGCCCGGGAATTGAACCATGGACCTTTATCTTCTCCGTCTTAAAAACTTCTCTCAGGTGAGCTATTTCTGCCTTAATGAAACAATTCAAACATGGCCTGCAAAACATACAGAAAACGGGTAGGCGGCTATTCTTTCAGAACTCAAATCTCTCCCCTGCCGCGCAGGAAACTTTACGATAATAGAAATTGTCAAAGGTTTGAAGACGGAAGGCGAAGGAGGGTATGGGAAGCAATTTGGTGTGACGTGCAGCCCCCTCCCCCTCGCCCCTCCTTGCCTCCCTCCCAAACAATCAACGGGGGTAATGAAAATGATAATGGTAATCTTTACGGCCCACCATGCCAGCCCAAGACACCCAGCGACCCACCGACACAGATTTAATTAGCTTTCTTCTTCTGCTTCTCCTTGTGCCTTGTGCCTGTCTCCCATCAAACCCTGGGCACTATAAACTATTAATGGCCCTCTTAGGCAATTTAGCTTGATCACAAACTCAAACCAGGTCTGAGTTTCAGGCTGGCCTGAGAACATTTTGTAAAGAGAGAGATTAGGGTTTTGTAAAATAAAAAAATAAAAAAAAATCTCTCCCACACACTCGTTTATAAAAAAAAGGGTTGGCGGGAATAAACGGGTGGGTGGGTGATTAATCCTGATCAAAGGCAGTTTATCATCGTCTGACCACCCAGCGAAAGCAAAGACAATAGGTGGGTGGAGGCTTTCTTCTTTTCTTAAGAGATGACTCAAGGAGTTGGGTCCGGTTCGCTTGGAAGCGGGCACACATGCCACACCATGTAAATGCTACATCTGGTTTACTCATGTATAATGATGTGAGATTCAAACAAACACACTGGCCTTGGTTACATGCAGAAATTCATTCGGAATGAATGGATTAATTCCAGTTGTGAGAATGTATTTCATTCGGAATATCCCATTCCGAATGAATTTTCATTCGGGTCTGGAGGGGTGGTACTGTATATACCGTTTGCATCGGTATAGATCTACCATATAAACACTTTATTCCGAATGCTGGTGGGAGTTTTTTTTGTTAAAAGACAGCAAATCTACAAGCTCACAATGTGTCGCGGCCGCGACACGTTGTGAGCTTGTAGATTTGTTGTCTTTAGTCCAAAGTTATATTCCGAATGAATGCTTTGGTCATGTAAACAATTGAGGAATAGGAATACTTCATGTAAACAGTTGGGTATGAATCTCTGTTCGCAATGAATTCATTCATTCTAAACACATGAGTATTTCTGCTGTAGTGGGATGCAGTGTTATACGCGTTGAAGTCGATCGGTTCTCGAGATGCGCAGATTCAGACAGATTCATTCATACGAAACGCATGCAGAGATTTGCATAATTAGAAGGCTATATACAATATACTGCATAATGTGGAGTACAGGCTACTGTACGTCATGTAGGCATATAATGTGTGAAATGCATAATGCACTGTGGGCAGTATGTGCAAGGTATTTCTTGTCCAACTCACATTTTCATCTGTTGTGGTTATAGAGAACAACGTGCAGGCCCTTGGCTACGTCTTTTTTAAATTCCTCATGAGCCCCTCTGACCTTGCCATATGGACGCAGAGGTGTTTTCCTGACCACAGCTAGCAGCTGGAATGGCCCATTGTTAGGATCGCTGCGATCCTTAATAACTGTCTTTGCCCTGGCCCTTACACCATCTGGTGTAGATGTAATGCAACTTGTCCCCAGTGGCACGTTCAAAACCAACATACCACTCTCCAAATAGCCTCGGTCCCAGGCTTACTCATCTGCCGAAGAGAAAAGCCTGGTCACAATGTAAGGCTGAGCGTCTATCAAAAGGCGGGACTTCCGCCGAGTAAACTTCCCCCGGAAGTTTCCCCCCGCAACCCTTCCGGCAAATTCGAGCACTTCCGCTGACACTTCCGCTGATAGACGCTACAGCGTATATCTTGCCCAGGGTGCTCTCCAAATGACTAGTGAAAGAGCAGCGTCAAGATTCAAGAAGGTTTCATTTGTCGCTCGCGGCTCGCTCAAGTATGTGCAGCGACGTTTTGGTGTGATGCAGAGTCCTTTTACCTTCCGTTACCTCGCGTTACTGTTCATTATCGCACCCACCACCACCCCCACTGTGTCATACTCATAGGCACACCCGATGATGGTGAGGCTGGGAGCTATTCCTGGCCTCAGTTGTGTATGTACAGTGAGTACTTCTTGACAGAAAAAGATTCGCTCACTGTATAAAAAATGAAGGAAAATTCCTTAGACCAAGACTTAAGAAAACGTCTTTTAACATGCCCATAAAGTGCTCTGTGCTCAAAGTGCAATTAAAAGTAGCAAACGTTTCCGTCCTAAGACCATCGTCAGTGCTAAATCTGTACAGTGAGTACAGCAGAAGGCTCAGCACGCAAACCTGCAGGGCTCTGGTTTTGAGGATGAGGGAGGTGTGTATGCAACCTGCAGGGCTCTGGTTTTGAGGATGAGGGAGGTGTGTATGCAAGTATGTGCAATGAAATGTCCGTGCGGCATGATCCTCAGACTGTGCCAACAATATAAAAAAGGTATATTAAAAACAAGATATAATAAAATACAATAAGGTATAGCACAAGTACAAAACAAACCTGGCAGCAAAAATATATATTGATACCACCTACTGACTGTCAATTTAATTAGAATAGCATCTTCTCTGGGTTACTGAGGTAGGATTTATTACCACAGTATTGCAGCCAGGAGAAAATATACAGAAAATAGAATACAGACCAGTGGGGACTATGGTGATAAAAGCCGAAATGAAGTCAATAAACAGCAGCCTAACATAGCCCGCTTGCATATTAATTATATCATGACTTTAATATGTTTCAATTTGCTAATGATGGTAAAGTGCCTTCACTGGGTACTTGGTGATGGTGACAAGGAACATACTAACATAGCTCACTCCATATTAGTGTCATTGGCCTAGCACACGCACCATTGATGTACGTGTAGATACAGGTATGCTTTGAAGGAACATACTAAAACACATGCAGGATTCCATCTCTGTGGTTGTACAAAACCATCTCTTATTATATCAAACCCAGCTGCTATAATTTGTATTTGTATATGGTATTATCTCTGCATACAGTACATTACACTGACCATCTTCAGCTAGCTTTTGTGCTTTAGCTTATAATGCTGCACTCTGGATAAGTGTAGCCTACAGTATATGAGCTACAGTAAATGTGAACGAATTATGAGGAAAAACACTGATCCTGAACAATCTTTTGTTGTTTAAACCTAATTGTGTAACCACTGACTCTGCCTTAGGCTATAGAGCAGCAGACACCTACAGTATCTATTCTTTTATCTCTTGCATCGTTTTCGAGCTGCCTTCTTATAATTCAAGGCTGGATCAATTCTCCTATATCAACAAACATCATTCATAGCAGGGTCGGTAAACGGATCAATTAAAAACACGTTCTTTTCAGCTCGCTTATTTTTTTTTTGCTCTTTCCAGAAGGCATGCTGCACATGCACACAGCACAGAGCATGCTGTAGGCCACTCCACTCACCATTACACAGAACTGTTCAGGCAACCTTATTTGGAAATAGCTAAACAAAAGTCCAGTAGCATTTTCCAGCAGTTGTGAAGAGGTGGGTTTTGAGGGATGTTTTGAAGGAAGGGACTTTGATATGGTTTGGGGGGTGCATTCGAGAGGGAGAGGGCAGCCACAGAGAACAGAAAGCCCTGTCGCCCCAGGTTCGGAGCTTGGTCCTGGGGACCACCCGCATGGCATTACTGGACCATGAGGGAATTGGGACGAGAGAGAGAGAGAGAGAGAGAGAGAGAGAGAGAGAGAGAGAGAGAGAGAGTAGGGGATTGACATAATGGCAATTAAGGAATGGCCAGGAATCGAAGCCCATGTAGTATGCGACTATGTGCCCTAATCACTCTGTGATAGGGTCGCTATAATGTGACACTCAGGATTTTACAGTGTTTACATTCAGGATGCAGTGTGGGAGTCACTGATACATTGTAACATTAAAGGGCCTTACAAACGAGGAGCGATAAAACGCGCATCTAGTTCATTTTCAATGAGACCTGCGTTTTTGTGCTGAGACAACGCAAGCGTATTTACGTGAGCGCCTGTGACTAACTAGACCTGGATTCTGTTTACCTTTATTTTTTACCCTTGTGTTATTGCGCCCCTCTTGAGCAGATCTGTAGCAGACCTGTTTTTGATCCAGGCAACAACGCGTGCGCACATCGCTCCCCGTTTGCAAGGCCCGTAATGGAGCTGAGTTACGGTACGGTATAGAAGCAAGCTGTTTCAATACTGCTGGATAAAAACATGCATCAGAGAGAAAAGGAATGTAAAAGACAGAGGCGGGTTGACCTGCAACACACAACCCTGTCCTGAAACCACTTCTGAATGTTTATAACCATTTCACTGTGGTAGTATCCTAACAAAACCAAAGTAAATGGCTATAGTAAGGGTTTCAGGAATGGAGAATATAACCTATTTCCTTTGTGTATGTGTGCTTTTGTACGCCGTATATCTATTAAAATCAATCACATTATATGCAATTAAATGAAAGGTTTAGGGCTTAGCAGGGATTTAAAAAACAAAACAATAAATAATATACAGTTCCACAGTATTCCCCTTACAGCGTCACCTTGTTTCTCTTCCTCTCCGAGCTGGTTGTTGTGGCTTTTCCAGAGAAATTCAACCTGACTGTTTTTATTTCTATATAACCTGAGGCGGTTCTCACTAACTCAATCAATACCATCAATTTCAATGTTTAGCCTTTGTCCATTCAGCTCTGCTCTCAGGCCAATATGTCCAGAATGAGGGCCAACGAGTCCATTCGTTGTTGAGTTAACATTTATGGATGTCACATGTTGTTTTTCATTACGTTTGTTCCCAGCAGGAACAATCATGAGGCTCACAGCAGCATTTCAATCACTTTGTATTAAATGTGATTTTTAGGCTGCTGCGTAGCTCCAAAAGGTAAACATTCACCTTAAGTTCCCTCAATTCTTGTACTGTGTGTGTGTGTGTGTGTGTGTGTGTGTGCGTGCGTGCGTGCGTGCGTGCGTGCGTGCGTGCGTGTGTGTGTGCGTGCGCGAAATAAAATATTATAGGTTGACATTATCAAATGCATTAGATGGTTACAATAACTATTTTTTTGTTTAAAATCACGAAATTGTATTTATATTCTTATGAATTTATATTACAGAGGATCAATTAAGGAGCAACGCATGCAGTCGCAGTGTTTTTTAAATACCGGCATGTACAGTATATATATCTTTTCAATAATAGCCTGTTTTAATTACTTGTTTATTTCCAGAATGATGATAGCTGTAGCAACCTCTCAGCCAAACAGCATGTACGTATAAAATGCTAATGGCGTGGTTTCTTTGGGGTGCTATTAACATTGTGACCCGGCACAGAGCAGCGCTGCTTGAGGGACTGGAACAGCGGGCCGTCTGACAATAATGAAACCTCTAGTCTGACGATCCAGCCAAACACATGAATGACATTTCCCAGTCAGAGGTCCCGTTCACAAACAGCGGGTGACCAATCACGGCGAGGCAGAGCTCAATCAGATGGAAATGAAGCACATCTGTCTACAAGAAGCAGGGGGCGATTAATGGGTTCACATCAACCGAAATGAGCGTCAGACACATTATCTCCAACCTTTTGGGGGTGGCGATGTGATGCGCGCATGTTGTTGTACTGTATATATTATGATGACACACTTCTTAATGTGCTTTTTTTTGCACATGCTGTGCTAAAGCAGTACATGTTATCCTTGGTATCTTCAGAGTAGGTTAAATAGTAGTTGATGTAGTAGCTACACACTCTTATGTGAATACAATACTTCATCTGTAAATGTTATCATGTGATGTGAACGGTTAATAGTGCACACTTCTCATGTTATTGTGCATTTGAGTATGTTACGATATGATATCTTACCTTATCACATCATGAAAGCTAAGTCATTTACAGGGAGTAGTTGAACAGGGTGAAATAAGCTACTTTATGGGGTCACGGGGTCAAATATAAGGTTATGGGATCAATGGGGTCATGTGACCTTTCTGCAGGTCATTCAAGGTTCATTGGGTTAGGGTTAGGGACATGCTGTAATGTGATCCGAACAGCTAGTAACGGGATCAATGAGGTCAATGGAGTCTTGTAACGGCAATGAATTGTCCAGATGATGTTTTGTTTGGGACCCCCTGAGGGGGTCCGTCTGTGTGTGTGTGTGTGATGTAGACAGCAAAAGGGTTCACAGACCGGTCATAGACAGGGGGGTCAATAGACAGTCAAGCACAGGGCCATGCTGTAATGTGATCCGGGTTGGGGTTAGGGGATCAATGGGTCAATGGAGTCTGTTTGTTGTGTGTGTGTGGCTGTATGATTGGACCCCCTGAGGGGGTCCGTCTGTGTGTGTCTCAGCAGTTGTTTTTAGAGGGGCTGAATGTTTAGAACAAGACCCCCCCTCCACTAGCTAGTGTGCGTGTGTGTGTGCGTGCGTGCGTGCGTGCGTGCGTGCGTGCGTGCGTGTGTGTGTGTGTGTGTGTGTGTGTGTGTGTGCGTCTGCATGTATACATGCA
>OOFJ01131726.1:0-11861 GCA_900323375.1 Benthosema glaciale | reverse complement strand
CTATATTTCTATTTTTCAAACGGAGCAGAATGAATAAAACCTCACCCCGTGTTTCTAAGATTTCTACATCGATTGTGTTGCTTATAACGTACTGTAGCATGAAGTCGGATGCGGACATGAAAAATGATTGTGTGTCCGTGGATTTATTTTTATTTTGTTTTTATCGTGATTTATTTTTAACGTGAATTATGTTGGTGAGTACAGTGGTTGTGTTGCATCCCATGGATGCAGCGAGGGTGACATGAACGGGTCCTTCTCAATGTAGTGTGTATATGTGACGCATGACATAGGGCTAATTAAAACACTATTAACTACCGTATTTTCCGGACTATAAGGCGCACCGGATTGTAAGGCGCACCTTCAATGAATGGCCTATTTTAGAACTGTTTTTATATATAGGGCGCACCGGATTATAAGGCGCATAGAATAGAACCAGTATGGATCAACCATTATTAACCAATTGATCCATATATAAGGCACTCCGGATTATAAGGCGCACTGTCGTTTTTTTTGAGAGAATTAAAGGCTTTTAAGTGCGCCTTATAGTCCGGAAAATACGGTACTAGTTTTGCTGGGGAAATCCCCCCAAGCACCCCTCCTACCAGACACCAGGGTCCACATTTCTCAGTGGAAGAGCAGGAAGACCAGACCACCTCCCTCCAAGTAATTACTGTACATTACATTGTATTAACACTAAAACGGCCTGAAAGTCTCGGACGGACGTGAGAGCGTGCATTTTTAGTGCTCAGAGTGGGCTCAAGTACGATGTTGGGAGCTTAATAAAACATTAATTTGAGGTCATGCTTTGCTAAGCATATTAATATTCCGATTGGCAGAACACAGCCGCAAGCTTATAATGAAATGTCCTTAATAATGAAATGAAAAAAAGAAGAAGAAAAAAAAAGACAAACACTGCTATAGATATTAAGGCTAATACTTTACGTTTTCATTCTAGTTGTAGTATTGTCTCTGCCGGGTGGAAACCTCATGTCCAAAAAAGTTAAAATATAGAGATAAGAGGTGTCTGCCCGACAGGGACCACGTGTAGTTTGGGGGTCCCCAAGGACCACTCATATGCAAGTAGTCCGTGTTGTGGTAAACTTCCCTTCCTGTGTTTGTTTTCCGCAGGTTACAGCCTGCGAGCTCTGAACAGTGTCCTTCGTCAGGAAATAGCCCACAAGCCCATAGAGACGCTGAAGCTGGCGATCCCCTCTGGGATCTACACTCTGCAGAACAACCTGCTCTATGTGGCGCTGTCCAATCTGGATGCTGCCACCTACCAGGTACTGTAGGGACCAGGTAGCACTGCACCACCTACCAGGTACTGTAGGGACCAGGTAGCACTGCAGCCACCTACCAGGTACTGTAGGGACCAGGTAGCACTGCTGCACTAAGGCATGCTGCCACCTACCAGGTACTGTAGGGACCAGGTAGCACTGCAGCACTAAGGGCTGCAAGTGTGAGAAGAATGTTTTATACTTAACCCATTTAGACCTGAAAACGATGCTAAAAATGTCTTCTAAATACTGAAAGTTTTCTGAAAAACCCTTATCTATGTTAGTAGTTCTCAAATAATGAATCTCAAGGACCCCAAAAATGATCTGTAATTGGAGGAACCCCCAGAACCAAAGATAAACGATCGCTCTGAAACAATATATTCAAAGATTTGCGCCACATTTTCACGATGTTTCAAGAATAGCAGACCTACAAGCTCGTAGCGCGCCACTCGGTGGCACGCTATGAGCTTGTAGATCTGCTATTTTTCGCTTCTCGCTTCTCGCTTTAATAGTTAAAGCATAACATAATGCTTGAAACACCAAAAAGGTTCCCGTCTAGAAAGGGTTAAGGCCAGTACATGCTCCTTCCGACTTGGGAAACAATGTCCGGTTCCCTAAATATTGTATCCGTTTTCCACTTGTTCCCTTTACAAGGGGGCATTGTTGATTTTGGCAGCAGATTTAGATTTTAGTTTTAGTAATAGTCTTTTGAATATATTTAAATTTACGTTTGTAGTTTTGGAATGCTTTAGTGTTAGTCTAGCTTAGTCGACTATGTCAAGCGATTTTATTCGACTAAAGTCTACAGTTGTTTTTTGTCGACAGAAAAGCATTTTTGCAGGCCTTGATGCCGTCGTAATGGCTGATTTTATGCTTGCTGGAAATAGCCGATCTACAAGCACGAGCTTGTAGATTGGCTATATTCAGCATGCAACCACGTCTAAAAGGGTTGTCTTTTAATTATACTATATCTCTTGTCCACTAGTCCCTTCCTAACATTTTAATCTAGTTTTTATTTGTTGATTGACGTAACATAGACTTACTGAGGTTAAGAATAAGATTTAGGTTAAGTGCACACGCTAGGTCCAAACTGACACAGCTGAGGTTTCCGTACCCTAGATTGACGTTAAATTCAGACGTTGGGAAGAAGCATGTGTTGGCTTTTTTTACACTGGTGTTGGTGTTCCTTCTTTCCAGGATGTGTAGGACTTGGGGACAGTCCTGCAGTATTCAGTGGTGTTTTCTGTCTCCATTAGGTAACATACCAGCTGAAGATCCTGACCACAGCACTGTTCTCAGTGTCCATGCTGGGCCGGAAGCTGGGGGTCTACCAGTGGCTTTCCCTGCTTATCCTCATGGCTGGAGTGGCTCTAGTACAGGTACTGTGGGTGTCTTTCACCCAGTGTCTCCTACAGCAGTGTTAACCAAAACCTTTTCATGTCAAGGACCCCTACATTTATATTTATTTGGCAGTGGAACCCCATCTGAAAATGTCTTGCCAGGGATGCCCAGAAGATAAAGACATTACACAAAAGACATTAACATGGTGAATCACATCTTGATGGCATCATCAAGATGTGATTCACCTTGTTAATGGTTATTTTTTTCAGACCTCCATTTCTAGAAAACACAGAATGAGGGGACTGTTTTATTATTTCCACACAACAACAGTAAGGTTATTAATGACATGGTAAAATGTTGCAAATGGGTGGAATGCCCCTTTAACTACTGTTAATGGGGACCTACTGGAACCTCCTCAAGGAACGTTGGGGGTCCCCGGACCCCACTCCGAGAACCACTGCCATACTGTACATTACATTTCACCTTGGGGGTCCCCGGACCCCACTCCGAGAACCACTGCCATACTGTACATTACATTTCACCTTGGACAAGTAGACATTGTACTGGTGTGGATACTGTTATTCTAGTACAAGTTTGTGCCTCACTAGCCAGTGTTTGGCATTCGTTGGCCATGTTGCTGCTTCATCATACAAA
This sequence comes from Benthosema glaciale, assembly GCA_900323375.1. Lineage (NCBI taxonomy): Eukaryota > Metazoa > Chordata > Actinopteri > Myctophiformes > Myctophidae > Benthosema > Benthosema glaciale. Next base: position 8,589 of record OOFJ01131726.1, on the reverse strand, counting down.
GAAAAATGGCCACCATGTGAATATTATGGTCACGGTGTAATAACAGCAGCCAAGTAACTCCGTTCTCTCCTCATCTTCTAGAGGAAGAACAAATTGTTCTAATATTCTAACGTCTGCTCAAGGAAACATTGCAGAATATGCTGTAGTGGCATTTTTTACCCATCTATCCTAAACTGACCAAATTTCAAACTTCATTAAAAACCGTAAGTTATTCAAGATGTTCATCCCTTATCCTTCTCAGCTGCATTAATCCATCCATAGTCTAGTAGTATAATGCAACATGTAAACAACAAGATGCTTTGGAACATTTTTGTGGCTTGGCAACGTTGCAATTACCCCTCTGCTGAATGTCAGCTTTCTAGTTCCTAAGGGAGGATCCAGTTGCTTGTCAGAAGAATATGTAGACCATAAGCAATAAATGAGTCTCAGTTCCATAACTTGGTAAAATAACAGTATGTAGTGTACTTCAGGAGAGCTTAAAAAAAGAATCTAAGGCACACTGTTCTTTTGAAAGATGTAAATGCCATTATTTCTGCATGGGTTGGCAAAGTTAAAAACGTTTGCTGACCAACGCGTTTTAAGCACAGACAGGCCTTCATCAGGGCACACAGGTTGTGACAGTACAGCACGTCATGGCAATATATATAGATAGACCAATCAAGACAAACAAAAACACCTGCCCGCCAGGGTGTTGTATTCACAACAGTTGTGCTCTGAGACTGTGACGCTTGTGCTTATGCGAAGCCGTAGTCAAATCTGACTCCACTTTCATGACAATCTTTCTCTGCTTCTAGAGCCGCAAGAGAGATATAATGTATCATTGAATAATGAATATGATACCCTTTATATTCCCTAACCCTATATACATATCGTTGCTGTAGCTAGGGCAGAAACCTCTTATCTCCTATTCTCCTTATTTTTTACTTTCTTTCGTTCGTAAATGAACACCCTACTTGATTATTCTACAGCGTCACACAAAAGCATAAAAAGTAGCAGAATGTGTTTTGAGCTTGTAGATCTGCTACTTTTGATGCTTTTCAATTTGGATCTTAAAAAGTAACGGCTTTGGACAGACGACAGGCGATATGTATTTATCGGATATATTATATTCTCATACCGTCTATTAAGTGGATGCTCTTTTAACCCATTTAGACCCTATTGCGTCTATACAAAATTGGACGTTTTACAGAAAACATTAGGATTCGGAAGTCGTTTTATTAGAATAGGCCTCAGGACTAAATGAAAGGCATGCCGATTGCCGACCGACTGTATTCTGTATCATCTCTGTCGGGTGTAAACCTCATACTGTATGTCTAAAACGGTTTCTTTTCAGGATTCAAATTTAAAAGATATCAGATCCAGCGCTGCTATTTGTGATGCATTGGACATAAGCGGTTTCTGCCCGACAGCAACAACAACATCCTCTGCACCTGTGTGTGTTTCTCTTGTATATCCAGTGGCCGTCCGAGTCTAGCGGCGCCAGCGAAACGGAGGCTGTGTCTGCGGGCTCCCAGTTTGCGGGCGTGACTGCGGTGCTGGTGGCCTGCTGTTCCAGTGGCTTTGCTGGCGTCTACTTTGAGAAGATCCTCAAGGAGAGCAAACAGAGTGTCTGGGTCCGCAACATTCAGCTAGGTCTGTTCTCTGTTATGTCTGTTCTACCGCTACACAGCACTGGTTCACAACCTTTGTGATTTGAAGCACCCCCAGTTTGATATGCATTAGGCCAGTGGCTCTCCCCCTTGCCAGTGGCTCTCCCCCCCCCTCCCCCCAAAATCATTGTTTTGTTTGCCAATTCAGGCTCAACTACAGCAGGGTAAAACAGGCCAGGCTCAAAGCCTTCCCCACTAATCTTTCAAGTTTCATGACAGGATCATGGATGCTTCCTCCAACAAAGTGATAATGTGAGACGTGCCGACGGGGCTGTTTTTGTTGTCGTGTTTCAAAACAGATTAGGCTGAGTAAGCCTGCAAGCATTGCTGTGCATTCATTGTCTCCGTCTTTGCCAGCTAGGCTGTTTTACCTTTGCTGCGTTTTTTCTGCTGTGATGAATGTTCTTGCCTTGGTTTATTTTTACCTCGGAACATGTGAGGTATGTGTTAATTCTCCTGCACTTCATTTCCTGGTGTGAACTAGAAGCTTGCTTCTTGCCGGTGAATTTCTGTACTGTGTGCAGATGGAGAGATGTTGTCTTTGAAAATCGAATAGAAATCAAATTGATCAACTTGATTGCGAAATCTGAGCAGTTTTTGTTGTGCAAACAACCTTAACATGGGCACTGTATTATTTGGAACCTGATACAGGACTAGACATTAACAAGAGAGCAAATTGAATCCAGGCTTGCATATAACATAACTTCAGCTGTGGAATATAAACATGTAGATCTCCCTTTGGTGGAATAACCAGTGTACATCACTAACCCTAAAAAAAAAGAAAGGAAAAAAAGCATTATTGACTAGATATATGGGTACCGCCTTGTTTACAATCCTGCGGACGATAAACATTTTAATATGTGGTACTCTGTCCTCCACTCTGAGAATAATAATACGATGAGGCAGCAGGCTGAAGAAGACGTGTTGTGGGAGTTAATTTTAGCCAGGCCTGTAGCTGCTTTGTAAGGGTATCTTAGGGAGGCCGCTCTACAAGGATGTACACTACAGGCCTAATCAAAATGACATTTAACAAGTGCCCCTGTCAATATCTCAAGAGCACTTCTAATATAAATGTGGATATTCTTGCTAGAGAGTCTGCTCTCTCTCGCTCTCTGTCTGTCTGTCTGTCTCTCTCTCTCTCTCTCTCTCTCGTGTGTGTGGGTCTGGAAGAGTCATTCCATGCTAAAGTAAAACAGTTGTGACAGGCATGTAGAGTAGATTGCAAGAGCTAAGGCGTTGGCTAAATTCAGTGTGTGTGATAAGTGATAGCCATATATGGAGGCAATGCTTAATTGCTTACTGTACCTGTGATCTGTACACTGAAACAATAATGTTATCTACTATTGTTCGTGTTCATACATTTCTTGTTAAGTAAGTAAGTGTGTGTGCGTGCGTGCGTGTGTGTGCGTGCGTGTGTGCGTGTGTGTGTGTGTGTGTGCGTGCGTACAGGGCTGTTTGGCCTGGTATTCGGCCTCATTGGCATGCTGGCATATGATGGGGAGAGGGTGAGCGAGTCGGGAATGTTCCAGGGATACAACACCATCACCTGGACCGTTGTAGCGCTACAGGTACCCGTCTCTACTCTACCATCTGCTCTGCTGTGTAATGCAGTGGTTCTCAAAGTATTTCACAATAAGGAGGACCCCCCCCCTCCCCAAATGTCCATGGACCCTCATCTGAAAATGTTTTGTGGATTGGATATATACGTTGGCTATTCAAAACATGCTTAACACATTTTGTTGGGGACCCCCTGTTACCCCATCAAGGACACCTGTGGGTCCCCGGACCTCACTTTGAGAACCACTGGTTGTAATGAACTAAACGTTTAGGGTACCTGTGGTGACCCGGGTACTCTTGAGAACCTTGCTTGGTATCCCATTACGAGAAGCTCCAGTAAAAGGCAAGTCTCCTATCGAGATACCGAATTGAGGTTCAAAAGGGGACTGTCGTAGCTGTTCAATATTCAAGCTATGTTATGTTCTAGGCTGTTTCTTAACCGAGTCAGTTTCCATACAGGGCCAGTAGAGTACAGGTCATCACGCCTCTGTCCATCTGTGTTGAAGTGTTTATTGTTTTTCTAGGCGCTGGGTGGTCTGGTCATTGCAGCGGTCATCAAGTATGCTGACAACATCCTCAAGGGCTTCGCTACATCGCTCTCTATCATCCTCTCAACTCTTATATCCTACTTCTGGCTCCAGGACTTTGAACCTACTGGGTATGCTCTCTCTCTCTCTGTGCTCGCGCTATCTATCTATCTATCTATCTATCTATCTATCTATCTATCTATCTATCTATCTATCTATCTATCTATCTATCTATCTATCTATCTATCTATCTATCTATCTATCTATCTATCTCATTCAAAAGTATGCTATTGAAAAATAGCGCATATACATCTGCTTGTACATGTGCTATTTTAGAAAACGCATGAAAAGAAGAGGACGTTTGTAACTTGAATGTTTGGGTGTTTTCGATGAATCTATAAAATGACCCAATGTTTTGTTTAAAGTGTAATATCGTTTTGGAGTGTTAAAGATATATACTCTCATGCATTCTCTCTCTCGTTCTTTTTCTGTGGCCTGCGTTGTACGCTGACCGCGTGGTTGTCTGGCTGGTTGTTGCAGGGTGTTCTTCATGGGGGCCCTTCTGGTCATCGGAGCTACCTTCCTGTACGGGTATGAAGCCAAGACCTCCCCCAACCCCAGCAGGGCGTAGCACACACACACACACCAGTACTAGAAGAGCAGCCGGCGGTCCGGCGACAGACACTATAGAGAAGAACTGCTGGAGCAGGCTGGAGAAAAAGAAAGAGGATTCTATTGTATATCACAGTACTGAGTGAGCGTGAGGAGGAGGAGGAGGAGTGGCCGCAAAGCAGTGGACGAAGGAGAAGAGCGAGGAGGGACGGAGGGTAAAACATGAAGCATCACAGAATGTTTAGCTCTGATGAGCCTCAGACACCAATAAGTGCCTCAAACTGGGAACCACTGAGCAGAGCACAGCACAGGACACACACACAGTGCCAAAACTGGATCGTTCCATAATAACATTGCCACCACTAGACGGATTCACCTGGCTACCAACCACTGCCCCTGCTGGGGCTGGGGGGTGGTGGGCCCAGGGGTCCTCATTATTACAACTGTGTGACTGACTGATAGTATCGACACAGAGGTTGTTTGACCGCAAGTTTGCAATACTTACTGCCACATCAATCATGACTGTACAAGTCGCAATGTAATGCGGACGCAGACACACAACACAGCCAAAGGGGTACCGGTACATTGATGGGTAATGTGTGACTATGGTCCAGCCATCAGTCATTATGTAAAAAAAAAAAAAAAAAGGCTCTTATACACAGTAAAATTCTCTGTTAATTTAACTAAAAAAATTTGACCTGTAAGGGGTTTACTGTGTATTTGTATTTTTTAGATCTGTACTTGTAGACTCTGGCAACCTGTAATCATGTTGAAATTAGTTGGGCCGTGAAGTGATACAAAACTATTGTACTGCCCTGTCTGTCTGTCTGTCTGTCTGTCTGTCTGTCTGTCTGTCTGTCTGTCTGTCTGTCTGTCTGTCTGTTTCTCTGTCTGCAAATGTTATCCTCCTAGAGGTGATACAACACCAAAACAAACTTGGGCTGAAAAACTAAAGGCGATGAGCCACACAGCTTGGCTATGCACACCTCTAGGTTGCCTAGTTTGCTTTTGGTTCACAGCAGAATATGGAACTCCTTTGAGTCTACACATATTTTAGTGTCAGAATTATTAAAATTATGATATATGGTTCTGTAAAGGGTTATTTCTACTTTGTTGTGCTCTGGTTTTGTGCACCTAAAATAGCCAATATACCGACTCACAATGTGTAGCAGCGCTACACAGTGTGAGCTTGTAGATCGGCTATTTAATTTGTGGTGCGTGACATGGCACCAAACCATAGATCTGGCATTATATGACACTCTAATAATAACAATTATAATGGCTGTGGTGAACCAATTAGTGCTTTAAGCAGGGTCTATGAAAGAACGTGAACAGTATTACAGCAGTGACTGTAAATGTTACGTTGCAGCATTACAGAAATCCTACTGTAGAAATAACCAAGTGGATTATTTACTTTAGAAGGAAAATGGGCGTTTTAATTACGATACAAGGAGTGCTTATTGAAACTTGAAATTGTAGATAATTGTGAATGTAAGTAATGCTATTTAAATCACAGTTTGTAAATCAGAGCAAATGACTTGATATTCTGTAGATCGGGAGGACAAGTGACAACAGTGTAACCAAAAAAAGCAATCGACCTGTGTTGTATTATCTCAGTCAAGATGACTGATTAATTAGCAATGCAGAAAATGCATACTATTTAAAAGTAACATTCCCAACCCTGATTATATGAATCTACTTATATGTATTTTTCTTCTAAATACCACTCTTACTGTATGTCACTGGAGGAAATCCACTATAATTAATTTCTTTGTTACTGTGTTTACCAATCATATAAAGGATTTTTTTTTAAAGTCTTAATTGTTCTATTTTGTTGAAATCATATAGCCTTATCTCTTGTCTGCCCTCTGTTCCTCCCTCTTAGACACAGCATGAAATTCCTTACTCTCGTCTTTTTCTTTGTTGTTTTTTACTATAGAAAAGTATGATCAATTTGGCTCCCAGATATTAGGTGGAATGGCCACCAGAGCTTCATGATTATGATGATTTGTTGTACTTTAGCTGTTGAAAAATAGCAGATCTACAAGCTCATAGCGAGCTTGTAGGTCTGCTATTTTTGAAAAATTGTGAAAATGTAGTGGAAATCTTTGAATATATTCCTTCAGAGTGAAAGTTTTTAACTCAAATCTTTGCTTCTGAGGTGTCTCTGGAACAGCATATTTTCAGATGGTGGTCGGTGGCCAATTGCATATCATTTTTGGGGTCCTTGACATTAAATATTGAGCACCACTGACACAGAAACATGGGGTATGTCAGGATTCAGAAGGCATTATGAAGAATCGTCTTCAGGTCGAAATGGGTTAACATTGCACTACACTAGAATTGCAGTAAAGTAAGGAGCTCAGGCATCTTTTGACGTTTGTTTTAATGAGTTAAAAACACTGCATGCATCATCATAGTCCAGGTCAGCCTGGACGACGTGTATCAGGAAGGTCTCTCGCCCCAGTGTGGTAATACAGGGCATTGTCTGTCTGTCACTGCATGAAATCCCAGTTGAATCCGTTGAGCTCATTGCAATGAATGAATTGAAGTTCATCATCAAGGACTGAGTACCATTCTACCATCCAGTCCTCATCAGGCACATCTATTTCTGTGACACTTTTATTTAAGGCCCAACGCAGACCGTTTGTAGAAAGTGATCGAGGTGACCGTGTATCCAAATGATGATGTTACACACTGTTGGATTGTGGACGTGACCAAATCCTCAAAAATAGGTCAGTTCCCCCATCCCCCACCCCCTCCCTTTTTTTTAAATTATCATCCTATAGCGTCTTTGTAATTAAAAAAATTACACGTATCAAACCAGTAACTAAATAATGGCTATTATCTAGAATTCCCTGCTGGATAAGGTTTTCATGGTGATAAAACTAACTTACCCTTTTTTTTGTCAATTTTGAAGAAACGCTGTTTTTGCAAATTGCTCCAGGATGAATGATGGCTAATAGGCAGGTCATTGTAATAGTGACCAGTGACCACATCAATTAGTATAACGAGAGTGTGTATAGGTCTTGTAATGCACAGTTCCTTCTCAAGGCTCGGGTACTGTGTACTGCAGAGGGGTGTGTGTGTGTGTGTGTGCGCGTGTGTGTGTGCGCGTGCGCACGCTTGTGTGTGTGTGTGTGTAAAGGCTAGCATGGTTTGCACCTAGGCTACAGGTAATGAGCAGCATATATGCATGGGGAGATAACATGCTTACATTATTACAATCGCTTTCCTCTCTGTGTTATCTGCTCAACCCTGATCCTATGAGCAGATCGGGATTTCAGGGTGAGTCATATCTCTGTGTGCACTTTGGAACTTTAATAGCCTACTGTACTACAGAACTGAATGGAAATGGCAAGCCAGCATCTTATTCTCACATTTGTCTCATATTCAACTATACCTGTACATGATAAGATGTCATTTTGTTCTGCCTTGGTTCACTTTCTTTTTAAGAGCCGCCATAAATCTTTTATAAAAGAGAATTAATTTAATATGAATCTGTCAGTCCTGTTACCTCTGGCTTCTGACGGAGAAGAAAAAAAACATCTTAATTGACCACATGATCTGAATGCAGAGCCTGTTGTTAAGGGCCTTGTAGCGTCTAACTGCAAAACAATCTCCTTCCAGATCTGGCAGTTTTCTGTGATGTATACAATATACACGTCTCCTGCGCGCACATGTACAGTATGCGTCCGGCCTCCGTGTGTCGTATGTGTGTTTGCATACGTGTATGCGAGTGTGTATCTCAGACTGCTCTTGAGTTCACCCAATCACACATACATACATACACACACAGTATGCATATATACATACAGTACTCCACCACAGGTGTATAACGTATACTGTATTATTATATATTGCCTAGTGTAAATGAAAAAGCAATGTTTCTGCCAGCATCGAAGGTGTGTAGATGTCCTCAATATATTTCTATTTTTCTTTATATATAATTTCATTAAAATGGTGCAATAGTGTCTTGCACATTTTTTCATGAATGAGGCCCCTGTTGTCTACAGTCTGTGAGGCAGTATGGTGTGATGGAGCAGCGTGTCTGGACCATGCCCTGGGGCTCTGTCATAGGCCCTGTTAAACCTGGAAACAAACACACACACACAGACACACACAATTCACCTCAGAAAGCACACAATCAAAATAACACTGCCGTTCTTTCTGTCCACAATGACACAACAGCATTATCCACCATGAACCTGTATCACACACATACACACACACACTCACACACA